>JAJQOW010001961.1:0-28172 GCA_037975125.1 Latrodectus hesperus | reverse complement strand
AGTAAACTGTAATGTATAAGCTGAAAACGAAGGACACCTGCACAAATGTTTGATAGGGATAGTCTCCTTCAAACTGTCAAGTACTTGGTTAGCTTTGTCATGTTATAAGTAGCCAAGTCATGGTTTTTTAATAGTTCTATTATAACCTTGAAATGAAGAATCACTGAGCAAAAGTACAAAGACTAAGTAATATTACAATTCAAATTTTGTTTTCTGTAGAGCAGATGAAATTTTTCTGGAGGATGACAATCACATTCATTTAGAGCAGGGGTGCACAACCTTTTCAGAATGAGGGGCCAAAATGTGAAAAAAGATCATGTCGAGGGCCAAAGCAGTACGTAAATATTAAAACATGTTATAAACGTGAAAACACGCATGAATTGTCTATATAATTGTTAATTTACTTATTTACTCATGCAAACATTATACAATAAAGTAATAAAACACAAACATTATAGATATGCTTAAAATACTTTATTTCCAGAAAAAAACTTGAAATTGAATAACTTGAGAAAACTTTTTGGTAATTATGCAAAGAACACAATTTAAATTTTGAAAAAAATTAGTAAAATTTAATGTGATGGCTATGACTGAATATTTGAAGTTATTGATTTTATGTTGAGCTTAAGATTCGTTGTGGCAATACTAAAACGGAAGAAAGGTTCTCATCTGCTATCCTATTTCTTATTTTTGATTTGTTTAAATTCATTAAAGAAAAAGTTTGCTCACAAATGTAAAATATTTATTCTGATGTAGAATCGTTTTCCTATCAGATTTTTTCTTTTGTTTATTTGAAAGAGTCTCATTTCTTTTTAAATTAGTCTTATTTTATTAACAGCATTCGCGGGCCAACTTTAAAGGCGACGCGGGCCAATTTTCACCCGCGGGCTATAGGTTGTGCATCCCTGATTTAGAGGGATCTTGTTTTGATGAGAATAAGAAAGTGAAACATACCTTGGCTCACACAATTAACCGATTTCAATAAAATGGAATCTTTCATTGTCTATTTTTGAGCAATAAATTTAGAATCAATATCCTTAATCAGGATTTCTCCAAAACATTTTACTAGTCTTCTTAAAGAATGCACAATATCCCTTTAAATGCTATTCAACATTTGTATGAGTTGATTTTTAAGCAAACCCAAATTATATTGCATGAGAAAGGCAGTATTATGTTATAATAGTAAGATTCCCTTTAAATATAAACTATTTCCATTTTTTAATAACCACCAATATATATATATATATATATACAATGTTAGGTTAACAAAATTATAAATAAAAAAAATTATAAAAAATTAGAGCAAAGATGAGATAATAAGAAAATATAAATAGGGAATAGATATTGGAAATAAAATTAATACAAATGCACATTAAAATAAAATAAAAATATCCATCACTAAGCGAAGAGTTAATGGAAGAATAAAAATAAAATAAAGTTTGATGGAGAAAGTCTGAATGCCAATAAATGAAAAAATAATGCTAGAAAATTTATGACATAAAGAAAGACAAAATGGAACTTTGAGAACATAAAGATAAGTACAGAACTGCAAAGGAAATTAGCAAGAAAAATATTTTTAAGGGATCAAATTGAAATGGATTCATTAAAAAAAACAAAAGAAAAGAAATCTGTATAAAGCATTGAGTTATAAAGCCAAAACATTTCAACAAAATTGTACTTGAAATCAGATAAAAGATGGAAGGTTAATAGGAAAAGAAAAATTAGTAGTAATGAAAACATCATTCAAATATTTTCAGAGTTTTACTTAATTAAAAGGAAAATGTAAATGCAGAAACAAATTTGAAAAACAGGGTAATGTTGATGCACATTTATAATATCAACAAACAAAAGAAACTAAATATTATATTAAAAGAGTGAAAGATCACAAAATTTCAAGAACCAGTATCATTATTGTTGAATTAATATATTATATAGGAAACATTATAGGCAAACTAATTTACAAATTAAAGAATTTGGGAAACAAATAAAAAAGTAGAACAGAATTTTAATTTGTCTTATTGATAAAAATGGTAGTAAATTTAGAAATATTACAGAAAATTAACTTTACTGTTAAACAACATAAAATAGTTTTATATTTTTTATCAAATGAAATTAAAAAGTATGAAGAAAATTTTCAGGAATATCAATGTAGATTTAGGCACAATACAGGAACTATGAATCAGTTTCTGTTACAAGCCAAATTTTGGGAAATTAATATAATACTGATTTATAAATGTTTTTATTAGCTTCACATAAACAATTATTAGTATCAATAAAAGAAAATTGTTTGAAACAATGTACAAATTTTGAATACCAACAAAACTTAAAACTTGGCAAAATGACAATTAAAAGCACCAAAGAAACACAGTTTTTGAATTCTACAAAGAAAATAATTCATTATAGTTATGCAGTTCAATATTACCTTAACTCAAGCAATTATATCCTCCATAAAAAACTAGGTATACAAACAAATTATGGAAAATTTTTATGGAATGAAAATTCAACAGCATGTAGAGAGAGATACTATAATGCATGTCAGAATAAAAAATATCTTAATACTCTTACTTAAGAAAAAGGTACATAAAATCATTTATGAGATCAATGAAAATAAATTTATAAATGCATCAAAATCTGATGAAAGAAACATACATTCAATTTAAACAAAAATTTTAAAAATTTAAAAATACTTTTTAAATTTTTTTAAACTTTTTAATTTTTTTTAAATTAATAAATCATTAAGAAACAAAATTATTAATAATGATTGTATAAATACTTAGATACAGAATGGAAATAAAGCACTGTATACAAAAAATAGAAATTCTAAGAGTAAATTAATCTGCAGAAAATGTAAAATGCAAATATACAACACTTTAATAGGACTAATAGTTATTGATGGATCTGGAACTAGAGTGTTTTAAAACAATGAAAAAAATGTTAAGAAATTTTGAAATTTAGAATTATCAGACAAGTTTATGGATAACATATGAAGGCACTGAATAACATAGAGACATTGGACAATTGGTAACACATGAAGACAAAGATGTGATCATGAGCTAGAAAAATTAATTATGAAGAGATATTACACGATTCTCAAAGTTAAAAGAATACAGTGAAAAGGACATGCAGAAATAATGAAGGAAATGGATAAGACAAAGAAAATCATGACAAGAATTAAATATTAATAGGAAAAGCCAAAGCTGAGATGGCAGGTACAGTTTGAGGGAGAACTGAGAAAATTGAGAGTAAAATCCTAGAGAAAAATTTTCTGTAACAAAAACAAAACACATTCATCACATTTTTTAAACAGTAATGAATATTTCATCTTTTTGTTTATTAAACTGATATTTTTAAGGCATTAACTTTGATATGTGTAATAAAGTAGATTGGACAACAAATTTTTCCATCAAGCTTCAGAATCTGGAAAATATTTTTTACTGACTGGAAAAAAATATAAAAAGTATTTTTGATGTATTATGGAATCAATATACTAATGTTCTTACAAGTCAATGTCATTCTCCTACATTATATTATAAATAATAATGAAAATGATACACCAAAGTATTGCTAATAATATTACTTTTTTCATAATGAAGGAAAATAGTATGAATGGTATTAAGAATAGAAGTAAGGAAAATTAAACTATATTCAGCAAGAGTCATGCTTAATATTTATTTATAACTAATATATACAAAAAAGAATGTTAATAGTTTAAACAAAAACATGATTTCATTAATTGAATATTATATGAATTGCTTTAGACTTAAATAGTATTAGTATAATATAATCTAGATTTCTAAGATATATATATATAATTTAGCTTTTTTTAAAAAATATACAAGCTTTATTTTGGAAAAATATGCTTAGTTAATATATTTAGTCTGCTTCCATATTACATGTATTACTTTAAGACAGATACCTAGATATATGAATAATAATGAATTGTTAGTTTATTATATATGAAAAGCTTATAAATGCCAAGTTCAAGGATTCTAAATCAACAATGAATTATTGTAGTATTTCACAATTACTGGAGGGATATCCAATAGCTATTACAATTACTCTTAATCATATTAAAATATTAAATTAACATTAAGATTAAAAAATATCTATATAAATTAAAAACTTGAACAAATATTTATACATTATTTCTAGAATAAAAATGATAAATACAGTAAAATGAAATGCAGAAATTTTACATAAGATTTTGAGGATATAAATATTGGCTACAAAAAGATCAAATCATTTTTTCTCAAAAAACTGATTTTCTAAAAATTTAAATTTTTTATTCAATTTCAGCTCAGTTTTTCCTCATTTTAATGACTCTTTCATTTTTTTTTTTTATCTATTATAAAAAGGGAAGGAATATTGCTAAAATGCATTTTCGGCTCTAGAATAATTCTTACCAGTACTCTTTTCTATTTTGAGAAAATACCACAATCTCATAGAATAGTAATAACTTATATCCTAGCTTCATTCAATTGAAAATTAATACAGAAACACAAAAATAAAAGCATATAAAAATTTATGCATAATTTTATTCAAAAATTGCAGAAAAAATGGTATAATTTAATTTCTGGGAACCATAAAAAATCACTATTTACAGGAATAATACCTAATAAATTGATACATTCTAAGTCCAAGTTTGAATTTATTTATCAGATATGAGTAAAATATTTTGAATATTGTTATATATATATATATATATATATATATATATATATATATATATATATATATATATATATATATATATATATATATATATATATATAACTCTTGTTACATATTTTTTGAACTGGTGATATTGAGCACCTATAGCGGAAGTCAATGATTGTCATGTTACAAGGAAAGGAGACAATTAGAAATAAAGTTTGCTGTAAGATTATGAGTTCAAAAAATTGAAATTATATGACACAGAAAGATCTTGCATTTTGAGAAAAAGACTGTAAAGCCTAAAATGATTAAAAATACCATTGCTTAGTTAGATTTTAAAATATTTTGGTGATATTGAATTTTACAACTTATAACTTATAATGATTTATAATATATATTTATTAAAGCAATGCCATGAAGGAGGTTTGGTTTACTTGGTCAACTGCCCAACCTATGTGAAAAATTTATAGATGGCCAACGTAATCAAAATTGCCTTTTTACTTAGAGTATATGCAACAGTGAATATATTGAATCAGTTTTACTGTCCAGTCACCCTTGGTGGGTTTTTTTTTTTAAAGCCAAATTTGGCAAACATTCGGACTGCCTTATTATTTTCTGATGCGATTCTCGCAAGATGCTCAGCTTGTCTCGCAAGAAAAGTCTCATGCGATCATATACGAATTAGTGGACTGCCTTATTTAGTAAATTTTATTTCGGACCGTCTTATTTTGGTCTGATGCAATTCTCGCGAGATGCTCAGCTTGCCTCGTGAGACAAGTCTCATGATATCATCTATGAATCTTCAGATACTGTTTCTAAGCTTTCTTCGCAAATAAAATTTTGTTGAGTAGAGTAAAATCGACAAAATTTGCGGTAAACAAAATATTGTCGCCGAGATTTCATTTCAACAGGTTGTCTGCTGTGTGTTGTTTTTTTTTCAGCTATTATTTATCTAACAGAATATGTGTGGAGGAAAAAAACCATAAAAAGTGTAATAAATTCCTTGCGTTCATCTATTCCATTATACGGATCTACCCGCCAAAAACATCTGACCTGGAGCAGGCAGTAGCAGCTTTGATGGCAAAATAGAAGCTGCAGAGAGGTATTTTTACTGTTCATTATTTACATAATTAATAGTAAATTAAATGGTTTGCATGAAATGAATTTCTTATGAATATTTACCGATTTAAATTCATTAATATAAAATTTAATCAAAAAATTTTATGGATAATTTAACATATCAACTTTATTATTTTACCATTGATGTTTGAAATCTATAAATTTGCATTTTTTGTTAATTTTGTAAAATTAGTTGAGCATATTGATAGATACCAACAATGTATGAAATATTTGTCACTATTTCAGCCATTTTCCACGATCGGGTTTCGTCCATGCAGTCACTCGTCATACGTATGATGCAAACGGCCTAGGGGACTTTTTGAAAATTTCTCCAAGGGTGACCGTATGGTAAAATTTTACCAATATATTTTACTAAACTACTGGGTTCACCACTGATTATTCCCCAGTAAAAACTTAATTTTTTGGTATAATTGAATAAAATAGTATCATAGAATGAGCAACTTTATAAATGGATTGTTGGAAAGCAGATAAATGAAATGAATTGCAAGAGGCCAACTAAGAACACTTCATTGTAAACTTAAAACTTATAATACAGAATATCTATCATTTGAGCATGACTTCTATTTATAGTGGGTATTTATGAATTAGAGTTACTACTGCCAATTTTGCTATTAATCATAGTACTATAAATAATTATTTTTCAAATTAAACACATTAGAATCTTTTCTCTTCATTTTTTCCTTTGTTATATCAGGCCCGATTCCCATTCGCAAATTCATCTTAGAGCGAAATTGGCTATGGTGATGCTAATATGTAAGTACATTTTAATGTAACTTCTGGATAATAGGGCATATCTTAAGCAGATTATGAGAGGCAATTAACATCATAAAAGCAATGATCAAAATAATTTTAATTTAAATTTTTATGACTTCATATAATTGTGAGTAATATAATAAACATAAAAATTGACAAAGTTCTATTACTGCTGGAAGCGATAAAAATCTAAATCGCTTCTAAAATTAAGAATTAACAGGTACATATGATGTATGAATGTATTTTGATTTGTCTTAACTATCAAGGCTTCATATTGGTTAAGTTGGCGAATAATTCAATAATAGCAAGTGAAAATGAGTAACTGAATAGCGCCAACGATTTTACAAAACGATAATTTTTATATACCACTCAAACTTACATAAATTTCAAATGATTAAAACTAGTCTTTATCAGCACAGTATATAAAATAACATTCAAAATTTAAAACAAATGAAATAAATTATTAGCAATTCAAATATCTCATGATAAATCTCAGAACAATGATCTTAAATAACTATTTTACGGCAACATTTTGGTAAATTTCATTATTTCAAAATTTAGAGAATGGTAATTTTATAATCAGTAAAAGTTTTCAACAAATAAACAATAAGTACAACACTATTTAGTTGAAGAATCTAAATTATAGTAGATTAATCACAAGTTTTACTCAAAATCTTACCAAAAATACCTCCAAGAAGTTAATAACAATATCATTAATTGATAATTTGAAATATATATAAAAATATTGAAATCACTGCTATTCAACAGATGAAAAAAGAAGTCACGAATAAATAATAGAATAAATACCTGTGTTAATTATACAGATAATTGAAAATAACTTAACATCTTCATTCCAACGTTATTTGTTTACATTTTCCATGGTTTACATTACAATAGCTATAGTAGTTACAGTTACAAATAAATGAGCTCAGTCACAAATGAACAATAATCACAAGTGCAAAATATAAATTTTCTCTGCACTACTAAAATCCAATAGCTTTTTATAATAGTTGCAAATTCTTTATTTTATTATTGAAAAATAAAATTTTAATGAAATTATTCATAAAACTTAGAAAATTTTTAACTTTGATCATTTATCGAATTTCGATTTGATGTTTAGCAACATCAAACAGGAAGTTGTCGTGGTCGTACCGTGGATTGGATATATACTTGACTAGTTTTGTTTCCCAAATCAAACAAGATAGTAAATTTGTAAGTATAGATGAGTATTTATTAAAATTGATTTCGTTTTGAAAATATGCTATTTGCATCTAAATTTATTAGATTAGCTGAACGAGCTACAAACTCGTTTATAAAATCAAATTTTAAACAAATAACAGTCAACAAACAAGTTATGGCTAGTACTTCAAGTTATCAATACGAAACCCTTTCCGTAACTTCAGAACAGGACCATGTATTGCATGTTGAACTAAATCGTCCAGAATGTTTAAATGCAATGAATAAAATATTCTGGCATGAAATTTTAGATTGCTTTAGAAAAATAAAAGATGACAAAGATTGCCGTGTCGCTATTATTTCTGGTGCTGGAAAAATATTTTCCGCAGGTCTAGACTTCAATGATATGTTGGATATCACATCGAAAGTTATGAGCAAAGAAGATATTGCTCGAAAAGCGAAATACCTGCAGTCGACTGTTGCACAATATCAGCAGTCGTTTACAGCAATTGATGAATGTCAAAAACCTGTTATCGCTGCCGTTCATGGTGGTTGTATCGGAGGTGGTGCTAATCTTATTTGTGCTTGTGATATTCGTTATTGCACCAAAGATGCCTACTTTGCCATCAAAGAAATAGACATTGGTCTTGCTGCTGATGTCGGAATTCTACAGAGACTTCCAAAAGCTATTGGAAATGATAGTTTACTCAGAGAATATATATATAGCTGTGAGCCTATTAATTCACAAAGTGCCAAAGATATAGGCATTGTTAGCAAAGTATTTCCTACTAAAGAAGATATGATGGCTGCTGCAAAACGTCTGGCCGGTGTAATTGCTGCAAAAAGTCCAGTTGCTGTGCAAGGTACAAAAATTTCTTTAAATTACTCTAGAGATCATTCTGTTAAAGAAGGACTAGAATTCATGACGTATTGGAATATGACAATGCTTCAAAGTGAAGATGTTCTTAAAGCTGCTGAAGCTACAATAACTAGAACAGGAAAAGTGCCTAAATTCTCCAAATTATAATTATCTATATGAGTTGAGGTTTCTTACATTATAATATATATTTCACATTGAATAATATATTTTGAAATTTAAAATATGGTTAGACTTTATGTTTGAAAAAATTATATATGCATGCAAACTCAATGTTGAAAAAGCATTGAATTATTAATCATGTCTCATTATATAAAAACTTTTTAATAATGTATTTTTATACAAAAATTTAATTTTGTACAGTTGCTGAATATTTTCCAATATACTTAATTATTATGGAATCTCAACTTATTAATTATCTTTTCTTAATTTTATAATAAAAGATTTATATGCATCTATGATATAATCTGATTCTTTTAAAAACATAAAATATGTTTAATTTTCTTTGTAATTTTGTTTGCTTGTCTTTAATTTGATGTAACTTATTACTTTTAATAAAATTTAATGAATTCTTGAATTTTTCCAATTTTCTTATTATTTGTATTAATTTAATGAAAAATATATTGTCTAAGTATATTACATAATTTTTTCTTCATGTTTACTATCTTTTGTAAATAAATTGGTAATATTAAAAGTAAATTATTGTTAAAAAAATTAAAAATTTATTAAGTACTTTTAATTTTTTAAATAAAAAATTCAAAATAGTATTAAAATTATTTAATTTAAAAAAATTATTTTAATTCTGAGATTACTTTTTATCTTTCAAGTGACAATTATAATTAACTCAATGAAGCCAAGATCATAAATATTCAAAATATCTTATTTGTCTTGTTCATCTGATGTAACTTAAGCCTCAGAGAATATGAATAATAAGCTGTGTAAATACATTGTCATGAAGCAAAATATGATCAGGAAATCAGAATATTTTACCAATATCTTTTTCTTAATATGTCTTGCAAGTATATTAGTAATTTTCAAAGACAATTTTTTTTAATTACATTCTGGTTGTTATTCAAGCTATAAAATTTGATATAAATTATTTAATTTTGCTAATAGTATTTTTGACAATTATAAATTTAAAAAAAAAACTAGCAAGTTTCCTTTAGGAAAATGAAAATATCTTTGGACTAGTCTGTCTTAACTTCCATCCAATTTACTTTTATAAACTAAAAATATTTTCTTTATACATCTTTTTGACTTATTAGGCATATCAAAACAATAGTTTTAAGCCATGCCTGTAATTAAATTTTTGAAGCATTTGATAAACGTATATATGTACATTGAATTTTTCATAATATTTTCATTTTTATTTCAGTTTTCGTTTATTTGTATTTACTATATGCTTAGAATTTTTAGAAAAAGTAAGCATTACAGTCAAAATAGAAATTTGGCAAATTATTCTCTGTCAAGCTGAGGATAACTTGGATATTAAAATTTGGTCAGTAATTGTAATGGATTTAAATTTGCACTTTCGAGCTAGAGCAACCACTTTAGATAAAATGATGGTGGTATTCTTAAACCACTTACCCTAATGATATATAAGAATTGAAAAAGCATTGTAACAATTGATTTAATTTTCTTGAAATTTATCTTAAATAAACAAATTTATGAAAATATGCTTTAAAAAAAAGGTCTGTCGGAAATTATGAAACAATGAACAAGATTTTTCTAATAGGGTTTTTTTAGTTAAATCTCCTGTTAGTATAAATTTAAGAGATGAATGATAATTATAAAATAATGAACTTTAGATTTTCAGATAATTATTTTAAAAAGAATTGATAAGTTATTGAAATGCAAAAATATATTTTTTCATATTTTATGTTATGATAAATACATCTTTTTCCTGTAATGTAAAATTTTGAAGAAACTGGAGAAGTTTTTAAAATTAACTGATAGAATAAGAGTTCTGAAATACATATTAAAAACTCATTGTTAAAAAAAACACATTTAATAATAGAATTCTGAGAAAATAACAAAATTGATGAGAGTCTAACCTTAGCCTTCTAACAAAATCAAATTTGGTAGCAGTTATTTTCATCTTTATATTTTATGTCAAATAAAAAATATAGTAAAATCCCAATGATATTCACCCTAAATTTTTTTACTTCACATGAAAAATTTAGATTTGTCAATAGTGCAAATTAAAATTTATAAATATTGTTAATGAAATCCATAGTGTATAGCTTCACCACCAACATCAACCTGTATTTAGCAGTTAATTGTTTTTGGAAAAAAAAATTTTCATCTGAAAAAACCAAACTTACATTTATCTGCTTTTTATATATTGGGCTACCAAAAATAAACATTGAAAGTGAAGAATTAAAACTTTTGTTTATATTATATTTTTCTTGTAAAATTGCTTTCCAGAGAAATCTATATAATTTATAAAGATTAATCTTGCAAATAAGAAATAGTTGCTAAATTGTAATATTTTCAAAACTATTGCTTTAAGACAAATTTATCTCAAATAGCTGTTAATTATTAAAAACTTAGTGTATTTAGAAAATCGAAAGAATAAGATCTGTAAACACATCTTTGCTGATAGTTCTAATTAAAAGTTATCCTAAGTCATTAATTCCATTTATTTTAGCATGTAATGTGTGAAGTAATAAATTAAGAAGAATGCAGGAGCTTAACATTCTCCTGTTTCATTTATTTATTTGTATTAACTATTATTTACATTTTTTTACATGAAATTATCCTTTCACCTAAGTAAAATTGTAAGTCCATGCAATGGCTGCAAAACTAAGATTTTAAATTTTTCAACCAGTTTGAATCTTGCATTGGTTTTTATACAGAAATTTTTCATGGTATTTTAATATTAATGATACAATAATTATTTGTGAACTATTGGCATTAACAATAGATGTTAAAAAATATTTTTAGTCATTATAATTTTTAAGTTTATTTAGTTTAACAATTTATTATGAGTTGATAAGTATTTTTGAATTATTGTACATTTTTAAATTATGAAATGTTATATTTGTGTGTGTGCACGAGTGAGTGATATAAAAATTACTTGATATTTACAATTTAATTTATGTATAAATTATATTTCGGTTGGTAGTATAAAACCCTTGCTTTTATTATTAAAAAATATTAGTGTTGGTAATGAAAAATCTACTTTTTTATAACAGAATTTGATTGTGTTTTACAAATTGGTCTTTGTTTATACATTTTACAAACTCCATATGTATGTGTGGTATGTAATCACAAAATAATAAATTGGAGCTAATTTTCCTATGAAATTTTGGTCTTTCATGTAGTAAATAACTACTCTTTTTCCTAATTATGTATTAAGTTAGACTTAGTTTTATTACCTTCCAAATAAGTATATAAAAAATGTAACATTGAACAGAAATATTAAGAATTTAAAATACATGTTGGAAAAATGTGTTGAAAACCAATAAATTCAAGATTTGAAGCGAAATATTAAATCATTTAAATGTTATGATTTTTTAGTTTTTATTAACTTTTAAGAAACTCTGAAACAAAGCAACTTTATAAAACACTCTAATATTCATATAATTTTGATCTTGCACACACAAAGGCAAAGATTGCTCTTTTAGGTATATTTAGCTACCAAATGCTATTTCATGTATATTTTAAAAATTCATTTTTTATATTTTGCTATTAAATTATATATATTTTGATACCTAGAGAATATTTTGTTCAAGATGATTCTACCATATTATCTGGTAAGAATTATAAATCATATCATGTTTGATAATTTGATGTTTATTTTCCTGCCAAAAAAAATTTTTTATCTATATACAAGTCAGATCTTCAGAAAATGGAATGCAAAATTTTAAGTCAAAAATTCATCACTTACTTTTTTTGAACATTTAATTTGGATACTAAACCATATACATATATTTTTATCTTGTACTGAAAATAACTACAAAACTACTTTGACAACTTCAATTTTATAATTCTTTATTACTCTATCTGGCATGTCTTTGAATTTGATGCAATTCAGATCGTATTGTCAAGAAACTCTGAATTGTTAACTGCAAATAATTGCTTTTGTTTAAAAAAAAATTTATATTTAATTAGAAGCTTTATGTACAGACAGTCTTTTTTAATAAAAAAAAATCAATGAGAATAAGAACTGAACAAAATTGAGAAAAAGTTTTAAACTTGAACATTTCAAAGATTAACAACCCTGATGAATTTTTAAAAAATTTCCTAAATTCATCTAATGCATTACACATACTGTATTATTTTCAATTAGTTATTAAATTTAAATTTCACAAGTTGCAGTTGACACTTAAGTTTTTATTTACTTTGGTTATTAGTTTTAAAATAAAGATATCTACATTTGGGTGTATTGTAGCAATATCTTAATATTAACCAGTTCTGCTTAATGTATTAATTTTTTAATTTGAGGAAAATTGTGACAGTTAAAATGTTATTACCCTTTGATTAAACTTAAAATAATAAAATATACAATAGAAAGCAAGTTTGGTGTGCTTAATTGTAAATCTTAATTTTTTTATTAAACAATGTTTACAATAAATCATTGCTTACATTTGTTATTTCCATAGGATTAATATATGTTCTTTAAAGAAAATTGACTTTGAATTTTATTCAAAGGAAAAGCCATTAAATAACTTTCTTTTTCTAAAATGACCTATAATTTATTTAAAATGTTTGCAGTATTTCAAAATATTGTAAATTAATTTTAAAAATGTCAGTGAACAATTCTACAAAATAAAATCTATGACTTCATATCATCTGCATTTTTCAAGATTTTTGTCCATTAAAAATTTAATAATTTCATTAATAAGGGATATGTACTGTATGAACCGTATTTTCCTGTATGTAACCAGCAGCGGCGTATTATCTGCAAGATCTTTTTTCGAATAAAGGAAAAAAAGCCTCTCATAATCCGCGGCAGTTTTTTCGGCGAATATTCGAAAATATATACTGCTAATAAAGTGGTGCCGAATAAAATTTAAAAAAAACACAGTATGGTTAAAAATATGAAAAATTGAATTTCAAAAATATTTATTATGAAAAAGATCTGTTTGTATCCACCTCAACTCAAAGCGCGACATCGATTAAGATCCGAGAAGGTTCTAGTTAAGCGAAATTAGACATATTTTAATATATATTAGTTTCGTTAATAAAATGAAAGGAAGAAATTATTTTGGAATTACGCATTGGATACATTTTTTCTTTTGTACTGCACATGCTTTGTTTTTTCCCTTACATTAATACGTTTGCCGCCATTTTTTTATTTGCCTTTTCCTATAGCTTTTAGCTTAAAATTTGTTATATAACTGAAACGTTTAGGTTAGGTTACGACAAAAAACTGCTTTGGAGCTTTATGCAGATAGGCTTGTAGCTCGCATTGAGTAAAATTGAGTTTTAATTTGAAACCTAAACAAGCATCTTGTTTTGCGTTTACCGTATTATCCTGAAACGTTTTCGCTTCCACATGACCATATACTACTTCAAATGTTTCCATAGAACAGGTGGCGAAATGACATTAGCCAATTGCAACTGACGGATCTGAGAAGCCGACAAGTCATGTCGTCATCTGTTATTTATTTTATGAAACATAAACGGCGTTTTCTCTCTCTCTTTTTTCTTTTTTTCTTTTTTTCTTTTTTTTTTTTTTTTCAAAATTTTATTGTAAGCTTTTTGATGGAGAATGTTTTTTATCAGATTATCTGCAGCTTCGTATAATACGCATAACAAAATTCGAAACATTTTTAACACAACCTGTGGAATATATACAGGAAAATACGGTAATTATGCATATATTGTTTTTGTTGTATTTTAAATTTATAAATTTTCATTGAATAATTGATAAAATGGAAGGGAAAAGTTTATATAGTTACAATTAGAAGACATTTAATAGATTACATTCTTATCTGTTATTTTAATCTTTCAAATTCAAAACAGGTCATTAATAGCATTACTTCAATACATAAAGATGCAATAAAATAATTGTTATAATTTGTATTTTTTCATCCAGTTTTCCTAAGATTTAGTTTCTTAAATGTAGGCTTCACAATTTTACTTTAATTAAGAAATATACTTTAACAAATGTTTGTTATACATAACTGCTAAAATATTTTTCTTTGAAATGAATGTATATTTAAATAAAAATATAGAAAGCACAAATTAATTGTATTGCAGCATTGTTTCTAAACTATTCCAGAAAACTTCTACCAAATTAAAATAATTTTAAAATAGAATTTCTTAAAATAATTCTTTTAAAGAATGATTTAAATCTTTATAAAGAAAAAGAAAATCCATTTAATTTAGATCGAGTATACTGTTAGTTTAGAAACCATGATATTTCAAAGCTGAAAATCATTCAAATATATATATATTGACATTAAATCTGGGACTATGTTTTCAATATTAATAAATCTAATTATTATTAATTATCAGATAAAAATTTAATGACATCGATTTTTTTAAATAATTAAATTTTTTATAAATTTTTTTTAATTATTTCACTACATGAACTGAATAAAAATATGCATGTTTTTAAAACTGTTATTCAAAGTTAGAAAAATACAATAACATCATAATTAAAAATACTATATGTATTTTCTTTTGATAAATATTTATAGTATTTTTTTAGCATTTGTTTTTAATAACCAAATTATGCTCAGAGCCTTGTATTTTTGATAAAATATTTATGAGAAGCAGTTAATATAAATACTCTTTAATGGAGTATATCGTAATTACGAATAAATATTACCTGAAAATGAAATAAATTATTCATTTTGCTATGTCATCAGCTATGGTATTTCTATATACCCTTCGCAGTTCCATCCTTTTTATTTACCTTTGAAGGTTTCATAAATTTTCACTGTGGATAATATAAAAAAAAAAATTTACATTATAAATTCTTTTATAGCCAATGTACTGCATACTTGGAACTTATTTCTTAATACTTTTATGAATTTTATGTAATCTTAATATAAGTACTTTAATTATTTTATCAAATCAAAACTTGACTACCCGAAAAAAGAGGTATATAATTTTAAATACTTATAACTAAGAGATTAATGATTCAGACCCCAATGAGAAATAAATTAATTGAGTTATTATTCTATCTTAGTTTATACCTATGATTAAAATCTGGTTGTATTGATGAATTTTATATATAATATTACTTAATACAGAGTAAGAAAATGTGTAATTTTCCATTACATACAATAATTTTAAAATTAATTTTCTTAATGCATTGAAAAAATTTTAAAAGAAGATTTTTTAAGGCGATGGATGCTTTTTGATGTAATAAAATAGGTGGATAATATATTTATTTTGAAGTATAATTTTTTTTTACACACATCAACTTATAAAAAGATGCTGAATGTTTCATATAATTTTATCTCCATACAAAGTAAATGAAATTCAGTATTCTGAAGTATTCTCAATTTTTGGTCAAATATTTCGTATTTCTGTAATTTTTTAAAAAAATCAAATTCAAGGAAATATTTTTAGTAAAAAAATATCTTTACACCTTGGTAAAGTTTGCTTTGTAATTAAAAAATTAAAATAAGGGAACACACAAAACCTCGTATATTCTTTCTTATGGACAGTAATTTTAAAAAATATCTCAAATCATGATTTAATAGTTTAATTATATTTATTTTTCTCATGTACATGTGTTTATGTATCAATCACATTTAAAAAAATCTAAAATTATTGTATAATTTTTATAACCTTGTAGTTTATCAACAAAAAAAGGTTACATATTATGTCAGAAAAATATTGAAAGGATGAACAAAACTGTAATTTGTAACGTTATATTTAAATCAGTTAGTTAGAATCACAGTTTAGATTCGAAGTATCACTCCATGTGCTAAATTGTGGAAATCATTATCATTCAGCCCTATTATCAAGGAACACCCTCTTGTTTTTCATGTCAGGAATTGGTTAAACGCTCAGGGAATTAATGAACTAAACGTAATGATTATGCTACTTGGGCAAAGCACATTTTAGTTTTTACAGATGTTTCGAAGCAAATGTCAAATCTTGGTGTAGCGCGCAATCTTCAATTGCACCTATAATTATTTCTTTTCTGGAAAAATTGTATCCCAAAATTCTATTTTCACTGAAGAAAACATACTGTCTTATTAACAATAAAACTTATGTACAAAAGCTCACAACTATGCGACCCTGTCTGACAGTTTTTCCTGTATCTCAGCCCCCTCGTGAGGTTTACTTTCTTTAAGTAAATGCGGGTGTCACAACTCCAAGATACACCAGTGACCTTTCCTCTTTATTTTCTTCTCTTCTGCTTTCTTTTCCTCTTCTCCCTCATTGTGGTTGTCTTGCCCGAAGTACAGCCCAGGGCTCCCCTTGAGTGGCTGTAACCGTCCTGCTGCTATTAGTGTTGTGTAAAAGAGAGAAAAAACCGGATTTATTTATGGGAATAAACCAGGTTGATTCTCTTGGGGATTTTAAAAATTCCCGATAATTTTGAAAGACCTCAAACATTTGAAACTTTTTCAGATGATTTTGAAATTTTTTTATCAGACAGTTCTTAAATTAAAGACCACTTTTTTATCTGTATTTCTAATTGCAGTAACAGAAAGTATTCCAAGAAAAGAATACAATTTAAAATAACTTTAAAAATTAATGTTGAGGAAATATTTTTTCTTTCTTTCTCTGTACGACTTTAAGAATTATAACAACAGAAACATGGAAATATCAATATTTATTCTGACAGTCCTGAGGAATATATTTTAATATTTTTTGTTAAATATTAATTCGTTATTTTTATTATAACAAGTATTTTTGTTTTTTCCTCTGTATGAAACTAATTAACTTTCGTACCAGAAGACAGAACAGACATTTTTTGGCATATTTACGTAGTTTAGTGTTGTAAAAGGAGGGGATTTTTCACTTCTATTCATTTATGTAAGGCAAAATAATCGATTAAACAAAAGGAGTTCAACTGAGTTTTTCCCTCAAAATTCCCAATTTCACCCAAAATTGGACGCATGGAAACAACGTTCCGGTAACTTATTAGTCCAAGTTGCTAACAAAAAACAGGCAGAAATAATGACAAACATAAAATGTTTAATTAATATTGATGTAAAAGTCTCTACCCATGATAAACATTTCTAATGGCTTAATTTCTACGAGGGATTTGTTTATTATGTCTACAGGGAAATGCTTGAAAATATGCTTGATCAAAACGTCTGTGATATTCAGCAAATTAAATTCTAAAGAGGTAGTACATTATGCGATACAAAATATTTTGTTCGATATTTGCTAACCTGATTTGTCACAGTATGTGAAACCATGTATTGCCCTGTTCGAGTAGGGATGGGAAGAAATACTTGTAACAAGTATTTTGTAATCAGTATTTGAATGTAACAACCTGTAATCAGTACTTTTTCTTCCAAATACTCAGTACTTCCAGTAACAAAGCCAGCGTGAGTTCGAGTATCCTCAGACAGTTGCAGGTACAATGTACTTGACCAGTTTCTAAGACAGAGCGAGGACGTGTCTGTTACAATGTAATCAGCAAGTACGTACTTGTTACAAAGTAATCAGCGAGTACGTGAGTACGTGATTGTTACAAAGTAACAAGCAAGTACGTGAGTACATGGTTGTTACAAAGTAACAAGCAAGTACGTGAATACATGGTTGTTACAAAGTAACAAGCAAGTACGTGAGTACGTGGTTGTTACAAAGTAACAAGCAAGTACGTGAGTACGTGGTTGTTACAAAGTAACAAGCAAGTACGTGAGTACGTGTTTGTTACAAAGTAACAAGCAAGTACGTGAGTACGTGGTTGTTACAAAGTAATAAGTGTACTTGATTGAATGTAACAAGTACAGAAGAGCCAATGACAGAGCGAGTACAAGTAACAATGTCATCGATATATCGATACAGACGGACGAATTAGGAGATTGTGTCAGGATTTGGGAAATAAGGATGGGTAGGAGAAGAGAAATGAGATGCTGGTTAACTGGAAAATAGAAGATTGATTCTTGGGAATTAGAAAATCTCTTTGGGCTGAAGCAACACCCCTAGAGATCCATGTATTTTAGGATAGGGTGTTGGCTGGAGAGGGTACATAATGAATTTCTATTGCGAAATGAAGAAAAAAAACAAGTTCATTTGTTTCGTTTTTGTTAAAAAATAAATGAGTTGGGAAAATCAATAATCGTAGCACATTTATTTAATGGTTATACTTCTGGTTTTAAATATGTCACTTTTTAATATAAGAAAAAAGGCTGATATTCTTGTTATATATTATTCCATATTTATTGATTTATTATTCTTATTATTTTTTTAACTTTTAATTAATTTTAATTAAATTTTTTAAATCTGATTATTGTTTCCAAAATTACTCTATTGGCTTGAACAGAAAGTGAATGGAATTTTTTTTACTATATTTTAGTTTTAAAGATTAATTTTAAAAAAATATTTCTAAAAGTAATTAAATATTTTTTACTTTAAAAATTTTTTTTACTTCAAAAATATTTTTACCATTAAAATTTTGGTAGTTATATAATCACATAATTTGCTGTTCTGAAAATGAGAAAACAAAATTAGGGAAAATTGTTCACGTATATAAAAATGCATATTTTCAATTCGTATTTAAAATTTAAAATGGTATGATTGGGGGATGATTTTCGGAAACAGGAAAGGATATTTGAAAATAATTAATAACACTGAATTCTGAGAATTTTCTAGAACTTTTTGTATTTCAAATATAGAATTGAATGTAAGTACCTGTTAAAAAATAAAAAACATTCGCTCATTATTCATAATGAGCTGCATTTAAGCAAATTAATTAAGATGTGTTATATTAAGTAGTTTTATAGAAAAATTAAATTTCGTTTAGAGATTTAATCAGAAAATATGTATTTCTAGCTTTTCTCAAAATAATATAACTGGGAATCAAGCATCTAAATTAAAATGTACGCCAGCACATTAAATTGAGAAAAATTACCTTTATTTTTATAAAACCAAGTTTTCAGTTCAGATTTATGTCGGTAAATTCAGTTTAAATCGTAAAAGAAAAAAATTACTTTTTGCATAAATTTTTGCACAAAATATAATATAATTCTATTTAAATAAATGAACCGAAATTTATCACAACATAATTTAAAAAATCGTTGAAATATAATAAAGGTAGTTTATTCATTTTAATAATGAACTTCGAAATGAAAAGAAAATTTTTTTAATTAAGTAAACTGTTACTTTTTATCTTTATCTATACCATCATGTGTATATTTTAAATTACAGTTTGATGTAGATAAAATATATGTATTTTAGTTCCTGTATTTTGTATTAAACATTACATTTTACTTAATATTTTACATTAAAACAACATAACATTTAGATTATTGGTAAAACAGTTTTACATTTTTTGATAGTTAATGAATTTCTGTGTTACTATAAAAGTTACTTTATGAATGATGATGATATTCACTTAAAAAGTATTAATACAGTTTTAATTGCAAAGGTACTTTATTTATCCATAAATTAAGATTCAGGAAACTGAAGCAAGATACGTGAGTTAATACAATTTTTATTTTAGAAAATCTAGTTTATCTATTTCATAAAAATATAAACAAATAAACGTCATTTATAAAATAAATAACTATCTATTAGGTATCAAAAAATTTTACTATAATTGTTTCATCAATGTTTAATTATAGAAAAATATAAGAAATTTAATTTGATTTTTGTTAAAAGTATTTGTATATTTCTAAGCAAATTAAAAAAAATCTCCTTGTAATTGATTAATCCTCCCACTTTGCGATTCTTTACAAATTATTTGATAGTTAATTATAAAAATTCATTTATATAATTGGAAAATCTTACTAAATTAAAAACAAAAAATTAAGTTGATGATTTGGTTGAAAAATAGAAATTATATTATCACGACTAATTTAATATTTTAATTAAACTTTGAAAATTACAATCGAATAATTTGAAAATTTACTTAGAACAGATGAAAATTCTAAAAAAAATGTAAATAACAAAAGATTAGGATTTTTTATACTGAAAGAAATATATTTATTAAAATATACAAGTTCAAAATTTTTCACTGAAAAACTGTTTGTTGAGGGAATAACTTATGTTTAATTGCTTCATACTAAAAATTAAAGTTTTTCAGGAAAAACAAAATTTGCTATTATTGAAATGTTGCATTTATAAAAAGAAAATTTTTTATAGATTATTATATAAGCTTTTATTTTAACCTTAACTGGATGCTTATTTACAAATTATAATGATTTAAATTAACATTAATTATGTTAATTAATTTTATGAAATTATACAAAATGCTTTATATTTAATTATTAATTTTTAATTAATTATTAATGTATAACTAATTTAGTTTTTATTTATTCATAAAACGTGAAAAACATTGTCATTATATTTTAATCCGATAGATGGCAGCACAAAATATGTAACAAGTACACAAAGTAATCGGTAAAATACTTGTTACTTTAAAAGTAACTGTACTCAGTACGTACCAAGTACGAGAAAAGTAACAAAGTCCCATCCCTATGTTCGAGCATACATCCACAACTCACTTCATTTCTTCCAATGCCAACGCTATGTCGCTCAAGAACATCTTACAGAGGAAAACTTACTTGAGATCGATGCTCGAAAATTGGTCATAATAGTTCAAACTGTATTGCAAAAGAGAAATACATAGTCTGAAAAGACAGTCCCCCTTCTGATTCTCGGAATTGTCCAACTTGTTTGTTAGAGAAAGAAATAATAAGAATTAAAGTTACGAATAAATATTCTTATCCAGAAGTCTGACGGCTTGTAACATCCTGTATCCCTCAAGCGACAAAAATAAAAAAGATTATAAAGTCTAACAGTATGCAAACCGATAATGTCACCAATCCACCTGTCCGAGCTTCTAGTTTGTAAAATAGGGTGTACCTTCAGTCAGGAAAAAAAAAATCAAAATTTTTAACTCTTAAATTAAAATTGGCAAAAGGAAGGTACCAAGAAACCTTCCATTACATCGAAGAAAACTTTTTGTCACCGGAAGATGTCTTTTCAATGGAGGATTCGCCAGAGTTCTCGTTTCCAAAAGACACACACAAAACTTTTAAATTTACGTGATAACTTTATATGTTACCTGGAGCTGTTGTGGCTTATGATAGGTAGATCCTGACTGAGTGGTGTCAAGTTTTTCTAGGAATCACGTTTTTATACTCCATCGAACGATGAGTGTCGGCGTATACAACGTTAAATCTCTGAAAGCAAATACCCGTCAACCATTACTTGAAATGGCTAGTTTGGAGGTGGGAGCGTTAAGGTCTGGGAATGTTTTCCTGGAATTCTTTGGATTTACTCATCACTGTGGAAGGCATTATGAATCGATACAAGAACCCATCTCCCATCTGTCTTAGTGGACCATGTCCACCCTTATATGCGCATAGTATCTACCATCAGGACAATGCAAAGAGTCATACAACTGGCAATATTCGAAGAGCATTATGATGAGTTGACCGTTTTCCCTGGCCAGAAAACTCATTTGAATTAAGCCCAATCGAGAATCTATGTAACCATTTCAATCGGGTTGTACGTGGCATGGATACTCACCTGCTTAATTTAGAGCAGCTGGCCACGCCACTGGAGTTGGCATGACTCAATATACAGGAATCTAATTGATTCTCTTTTCGTACGTTTCACAACAATCCGCTCTGCGAAATGTTATTCTGGCTTATTATTATCTCTACACATACAAACATATTAATTCTTGATGTTGCAAATTATTCTCAGTCTTTTAAAAAATGAACTTATGTTTTAATTGTATTTGTATAAAAAAAAACATATTAAAATTACTGTACTAATGTCACAAAATGTTGTTTTGTTTGCGTTTTACCCAGACTTGGTTCACAGATACTCACCGAGTAACGATGAATAAGTAGCAGTTTCCAGCCCTGTTGTGGTGAAGGGTTAGTCCCCTAGTGCCATGGGTTATTTAAAAAAATTCCATGCAATGATCTCGGTGCTTTCATCTGTTCTGCCTGATTCGTTCGTCAAAAATGTGATTCGGAATAGAGGCTGCTTCATCTCTCTTTTAAATAGTTTTCTACGTCTAGTTTCTATACAAGCGTCTAGAAACTCAGAATCTTAAAGAGTGACGTCACATTCACTTTGCGAATTTTAGAAGTTAAAAGAATCTAGTGTGGAAAAAAATGTGATAATATGATAGAATTTCATTTTTTCTGGTTATTTTCAAAGATGATGGACATAAAATGTAGTTTATGTGACTTCTGTGTTAAAAAAGGAAAACATTAAAATTCATGCGGGTTATGAACGTAACATTACTCTTGAATACGATGATTTAGAGCTTACTTCACTGGAAGAATTCGAAAAGTTTAAAGCAAACTTAGAAAGTGAAACGAATTCACGTTTCATCAAAGACTGGAGGAAGAAAAAAATTAAGTGGGTAGCCCAGACTTTTATTTTGCGTGTAATTTCTCAAAACAGCGAGTTAATGCTGAAAATAAAACGAAGAAAATTAATTTGTAGTGCAATGATCAATAAAGTTGACAGCGGCTTCAAATGGGAGTTGCAAAGTGCATTTTTGCAGAACAAACTTAGGGAATAAAAAAGGAAGAAAAACAAACCTCTTCAGTGTCCTTTCTGTGATTTTACAGGCTTGAAAAACTATTTCAAAACCCATTTCAGTTCTACACACGATATTAGGCTTCTTCTTCTTCTTCTTCTTCGAGTTGGGTTTGTATGTCATTGAGCACCTCTGCTTTTATCAGCATTTTGTACTGTTAACTCCAAACCCAATGTTTCTTAGTTCCATTTGCTCGGATCACCCACTTTATTAATAAAGTCTGATAACCCTTTAATGGAATCTAGGTGTAACTCTCTAGTATGGATGATGCCTAAAGAGGTTAATCTAGGGAGGGCAAGAGCCTCGCATTCATAAATGATATGCTTGGCCGTTTCCTCTTGCATATGACATTTCCTGCAGATAGGATCTTGCTGAAACAGTCCCATTTTATGGAGATGTTTTCAGAAATAGTAGTGCCCAGTTATGAAGCCTACGATTAAACGTATCTTCTGCCTAGAGCATCTAAGAATTTCATAGGAAATCCTCGCTGATGACCTACAGATCATACCTTTAGCGTGGGTTTGACCAGGAGATTTGAGCCAAGCTTCATACATCTTCCGTTTTTCCCATCTGCGAACATTGGTTTTTGCGGTCTTCAAATTGATCCCACAAAAAGGTTCTGGACCAATGGGAACAAAAGACGATCCTTGTTTAGCAAGCTCATCAGCCTTTTCATTGCCTTCGATACCTTTATGCCCTGGCACCCATACAAGGATCACCCTGTTTCTAGTTGCCAGTTCTGTAAGAAGGTTTCTACACTCCAGAATCATTTTAGATTTGATTTCGAAGGAATTAAGCGCTTTTAAAGCGGCTTGACTGTCACTGAAAATGAGAATCCGCTTATCGTAGTAGCCCTTCTTCATATTCAGTCGCAGACAGTGGATAATGGCCAAAACTTCTGCCTGGAAGACCGAAGCGTATTGCCCAAGGCTTACAGACAAGCTGATTCTTGGTGACACGCCACAAACTCCCAGACCTGAGAGGCTGTTCTTCAGTGATCCATCTGTGTACCAGATTAGATCTCCTGTTTTAGTTCCAAACATGTTGTTATCCCATTCCTCTCTAGTTGGAAAAACTACATCAAATGTCTTGTCAAACATGTATGTTTTTTCCATGATGTCAGATGGCATCAGAAAAATAGGGTCTTGAAATTTCCTGGTGATGCCCTTGTGCCCTTTGGCAACAGGCTGGTCATACCAGTGGTTTTGCAGCTTCATTCTATATGCATTCAATCTTGCAACGCTGCATATGAAGATGTCCAAGGTAGTCAGATCCAACACAACCTCCAATGCTCTGGTTGGCGTGGTGGAGATTGCTCCTGTGATGCAGAGACAGGCTAGTCTTTGTAGACTCCTCAATCTGTCAATCACAGTCTTCTGTTCCACCTTATGCCACCAGATCACACAGGCATATGTGAAAATGGGCCTGACAAAAGCTGTGTACATCCATAACATCAGTTTTGGATGTAAACCCCAGTTCTTACCAAGCATTCGCCTGCAAATCACAATGCTTTTCTTTGCTCGGTTGATCCTATCATCAATGTGCTTATTCCAGGTGAGTTTCTGGTCTAAATAGATGCCCAGATACTTCACCTCTGAAGCCACATTGATTTCAACATCAAAAAGTCTTGGTATGAAAAAACCTTTCCGTTTCTTTTTGCGTGTAAAAGGTACGAGGTAGGTTTTCTGAGGATTAACCATCAGGTCCCTATCCATGCACCATTGACCTACATAACTTAGAGCATCCTGCATGAGATGACAAGTTATGTCAAAATCTTTACCAAGGATAAGGATGACAATGTCATCAGCATATCCCTGCGTATAATAACCCTTATCATTTAGATGTTTTATAAGGCTATTTACAACTAGGTTCCAAAGTAATGGTGACAGAACACCTCCTTGAGGACAACCTCTAGTAGTCTTTTTTTCAAATGATTCACCGAAGATGTTCATTTGTATATATCTATCCGAAATTAAGGCCTCAATCCAAGTACACAGGGTTTGATTAATCCCTGCCCCTCTAAGTGCATTGAGGATGGATGGATGGGAAGTATTATCAAAAGCACCCTGGATGTCGAGGAAAGTTGCCAAGGCAATATCCTTTTGATCCAGAGTGGCTTCAATCTTGGAAACTAGCTGATGTAGAGCAGTCTCTGTAGATTTACCAGGTTGATAGGCAAATTGAAGAGCATGCAAGGGACTATTTCTACCCAAGTAATCTCTAATATGCCGATCAATGATTTTCTCCATAATTTTAAGAAAGAATGAAGAAAGACTGATTGGTCTGTATGACTTGGCCTGGTCATAAGTGTCCTTGCCAGGTTTTGGAATGAAGACTATCCTAGTCTTTTGCCATGTCTTTGGTATATATCCCAGGGCCAAACTAGTTCTATACATTCTAGTTAGCATTGGTATGACAACCTTTTCTGCCTTCTGGATCATGATGGGCATAACTCCATCAGGCCCAGGGCATTTTAGAGGTTTAAAGGCGAAAATTGCCCATTTAACAATGTTGTAGTTTATGATATTTTTAGCAATGGTCCATTGATTGCTATTGACTCTTTGCAAAGAGCCAATGCAATGTTCCCCTTCGTTGCTATAAATATCTCTAGCTCCCGGGAAGTGAGTCCTGGTCATAATTTCCATAACCCCTTTTCCGGAAGCAGCAAAATTACCCTCCTCGTCTTTTAGGGTACCAACCAAAATAGGTTCATCCCTTTTAAGGAGTTTCTGGAGTCTAGCTCCTTCAGAAATAGAATCTATCTCGTCACAGAACTTTCTCCAGGAGTTAATCTTGCTTTTTCTAACAAGTTTGTTATAATTAGTGAGGGCCCTTTTATAGTTCTCCCATTCACCATTTTTCTTAGCTTTGTTAAAAAGTTTTCTAACATTTGCTCTTTCGGCAGCTAGAGAGTCATTCCACCAAGGGCATTGGAGTTTAGCTCTTCTAGTGCGAATGGGGCAATTGTTATGATAAGAATCTAGAATACTTCTCTGTAGGAGATCTGCTGTAACTTCTAGATCGTAGTTGTCTCTAATAGGTCTGTTACCGAGCTCAATCAACCCAGTCAGTTCTTCTTGGAATTTCTTCCAGTCCGTCCTAACCGGGTCTCTGAATATGCGATCCAGACACACATTAGAGTGAATTTCAAAATGGATGTTTTGATGATCTGAACCAGAAGGTCGATCATCTACTTTCCAGTATTTGATATTTTTACTAATCAGCGTTGTCGCTATAGTAATGTCAATTACTTCTGATCGATTGGAAGTAATAAAAGTTGGTTTGTTGCCAACATTTAGAATATCTAACCCGTAGTTTAGAATAAATTCCAAAAGGTACTCACCTCTTTTATTTGTGTCCGTACTTCCCCAGACAACATGATGAGCATTACAGTCTAGTCCTAGGACTACCTGTAAGTTGTTATTACTGCAAAAGTTCATGAGCTTGTGCAGAGAATGGTCAGGTGGAGCCTTCTCTTCATAGGGCAGGTATCCAGAGCCAAAAACAATTTCCCTGTTCCTACCCTCTATGTTGAGTCTGACTTTCACAGCTGTCAGGTCCCTAAGAATAAATTCAGAGAGGGGAAGAACCTCAATGTTTTTATGTAAGAGTATACAAGTTCTAGCGTTACCATTAGTACAATAGATAAGCTTACCTTTAGTTCCTTTGAGACCACTGATTCTTCCCCTAACCAACCAGGGTTCTTGAATCAGGGCCAGGTGTATATCCCCAGCAAGAAACTTCTTACTGAGGTTAGTAGTACCACTTCTACTGTGGTGTAGGTTGGCTTGAACTACCTTCACCCCCATCAGCAGGAGCAGGTTTATCAAGTACTTTAGCCTGCACATGGTGAAGGCCAATATAAAACCTATATCCCCTTACACGAAGAGTGGCAGCATCTAATTCAGGCACACTAAGAACGATGGTCCGCCCAGATGGGTCGTTCTTAATGTTAAGAATGTTCCACTCCAATGGAGTGACCCCACCGTTCTGAGCCTCGATTTTTCTCAGGAGCTCTTTAGGTTCCAGTTCATTACAGATTTTTGGCAGTTTTGCAATTATCTTAGTGGTTCTGACAAGTTTCCTTGCCTCACCCACCAAGAGTTTATGTTCTTGCCAAGGGCTTATATCATTGACATTTTGTTCCAGCCACTTTGAGCTCTCCAGATCTGCACAATTGATAATAAGAGCCCCGTTTTCAAGTTTACAGGATAGGAAGGTTGGGGCAAAGCCCTTCTCATTCCTTCCTATTTTCCTGGTTATCAAGAGTTCCAGGTCATAGGCCTGTTTCTCTGTTAACCGTTTTTCCGGATGACCTTCTAAGAGCACGGCCATCTTGATCGCCGTGAGAGCCGCCCTGTAAGTAAATCCCTCAGGTCCTTCTCTCTTGGCAGCCTTTCCAACCTTGCCCTGGTTCATCCGATTGGCAGGACGCTTCTCGCCTTTGGTTGCCTTGGGTTTTTCAACCCAAGTCCCCTCAGCGATTTTGCGCTCCTTCACCAGCCTCTTTTTCTGTGCACCAGATATTCTCTTTTTAAGCTTGATTCTGGTCAGAGAGTCAGTCATGCTAGAGATAGCTTCCTGACTCTCACCAGAAGAAGATGGTTTGGAGGTCATTTCTACCTCCTGTGAAGGTTTCATTGCTACCCCTTCATTAGATTGTCTCTGAGTTACCTTGTCTTTTTCAGAAAGGTCTGCCTCAGAAGTTTCTCCTGCAAAAGCAGAAATGTTTGTTATTTTCAATGTCTTTTCAGCCATATAATAACAGTAAATAATCTCAGGTAATATGACAGTCCACCCAGCATTGCCTGAGATACTGGGCAAGGCAAATTACTCTAGAAGTTCGCCAGGCAACTAGAGGCTCCGTTAAGACACCAATACCGCGGTGCCAATTAGCCCTAGGCACGGAAA
>JAJQOW010001960.1:0-28206 GCA_037975125.1 Latrodectus hesperus | reverse complement strand
TAATAAAAGTATGATCAAAAATGTTTATAAAAAGACTTATTATATGCAATCATACATTTGCATATAATAAATCCTTTTATAAATATTTTTGTATGTCTTTTGTAGTCTTTTTATAAATATTTTTGTATTTGATGCGTATTTGATAAAAGTATGATCAAAAATATTTATAAAAAGACTTATTATATGCAATCATACAGTCTACAAATGTTTACATAGATGCATCGGTTTTTCATCCACCTCAACCCAATGTACTTAAATCGGAAATTGAGGAATCAGTTATTCTTGTGCCATTAATTGTTTTATATTTTTCTGATGAACATTCAATATAAGTGTGAAGAAAAATATTTTAAAAACAAAGCTAATTAATAATTTATACAATTGACAAGTTATGACACAAATATAAAAGCAATATTTTATTATATAACAATATACAATAACTTTGTTTATTAAAGTGTAGATTTAATGGACTGGTCAAAAAAATGATTTAATACTATTAACCTACTCAAATTCAAAATTAAAGAGCGTTAACAAATAGAAAACTTTTTATTTAAGAATTTATGTATGCAAAACTAACAATAAATCCGGGTTTAAGATATTTGCAAATTTAAGAAATTTTTTTTTTGATTTTTTATAATAAAGGAAGTCGAAACAAAAATTCATTGTGTACTTCAAGATATTTAACTAAGCTTACAAAAGGAATTACATTCAAACGCAAAAATATTTACAAGACAAAATGAACAACAGAAGAATTAAAAGTTTAAACGACAAATGTGTTTCTGTTACAACAATCATTTCAATACTAACCATGTGTTTAAAGTAAAATACAAGTACTTAATTTTTTTGTTTTCTGAAAAGAACAACTGTAAATCGAGAAATAAATGTTATCAACCTGTGATATTTAGTAAATTAATTATTAATATTACATAAACAATATTTTTATATAGTTACAATTTTAGTAACTTAAGATTTATGAAAATGCAAATCATGCATTATACATTCATTATAATCTCATTGTGAGTTTTGGGGCAAAACCTGGTTGGTCAGAGCACTGTTCACGTCAACTGAAAGTGATGTGAGCTCGAATTCAGACATATCAGAAAGTCCGACTTATTCACTAAAAGAGGCTGTGTACGGATCGCGGTAGTGTCTTGCCCTCCTAGTTATATGATGCCCCTTGGGTGAAACAGATCAAGAATTGGGGTTTGTCCTACGCGATTTCTGCTTTAAAATTATGAATATTGTCACTCAGAAGCTTCAAATCAACTAGTTGTTCATTATCAAAATGTAGTTCTGTGTGTTGGCTAAAGGCGGATGGGCCACATTAAAACTGAGTGTGCTAGCAATGTCCTTCAAGTGAAAAGATACCTCTGGGTGTGGCAGTTCAAGTATTGGGTGTCTTCCTCTTGATCCTTGCTTCGAAATTAGAAAGACTCCACCCAGCTGCTTCTATCGAATTGGTAGAGCTGAATTCGGTGCTGGGTACGGGGAAGCATGCTGGTGCTACGCAACTAGTTGTCAATTAATTCAAGTGCATGTGCATTCAAATTGATATTAATATGACATTTCAAACATGTAATTTTTAAGGCAAAAAGTGAATTTCCGATTAACCATTCATAAGTATTTTTCGCAAAATATAATTTTTTAGTAACAAAGTTTAAATGTATAAAATAAAATCGTTTTTATATCACTTACCTCTTTCACATCTTGAACCCTCAAACATAGGTAAGCAGCTACATTTTGCGCTGAGAATTTTTACGGTACAGGTTCCACCGTTGAAGCATGGTTTCAACGTGCAGGGTGCTAATGGAATATTTTATAGGGTTTTAAGTTATCTTTAATGAACGAAATAAAAGAGTTTGAAATGAAAGGATTTAAAATATTTTTTCTTACTTATTTCGCATCTATCACCCTTGTACGGCATTTTGCATTCACATTTGTACCTTTCTCCCGATTTAAACTTGCATCTGCCATTGTTAAGGCATGGACTACTATCACATGGATCTAGTTAGGAAAGAAAGTTTGTAATATTTATGATATAAAATACATCATAAAAACTTTATGATAATAATAATTATTATTATATATATAATACATCGTAAAAAAGTTTTGAAATAAGTAGATTTCGCCTTGAAAGTTTAACACCATTTGAATAAGGTATTGTTTAACCACTTGCCACATTCCTTAAACAACTTTTTTTTAAATGTAATTTAATTAAGAAAGTAAGGTAATTAATGATATAAAACTGATTTTCAGAATATTTTTACGGTTACTATGCGTGCCAGTGTTCGAAAACTTTTCGCTATAAGAAATTATTCAAATAAAAATTAATATTCATGTATTATAGTCAAGAAAGATATAAACCCTGATGATACTGAACAAAAAGAAATAGGCATGTCTTGTAAAATGTGCTTTGTTTTACGATGTTTACACTGCGAATGTATTTAAGGAAAGATGAAGGTATAAATGTATTTCAGTTTCTTGGGTTTGGAGTAGTTCAGGTCTTTCATTAAACTGAAGGCCTCAGTCTAATCAACCTTCGTATGAAAACACGACTGTTGTCTGAAGAACAAACTATGCTAATGGACTCTTATTGATTTAATTATTGCTGATACAAATCATTGCGAAGCTTACAGGATAATTATTAGTTAAATTTAATTCAGATACCTATAACCTATTTTTTACTCCTTTTTTATTTGATCATTTTGAAAATGAATTAGGACAAACTTGAATTTAATTTTAGTTTGTCCACAATTGAGAACCATATCATCTCGCAAAGCACACCTGGTTAATTAAGCATCATCGCACCTGGTTAATTCTGAAATACAATTGAAAGCACACTAAAAATACTATTATTTACTAGCATGTTGCAAAGATATGCTACAAATTAATAAATTTAAATGAGATAGATAATTCTGAAAATGTTTCAATAAATACTGAAATATCAATGAGAAGAGTAACAAATAATATTGGTGGCTAATTTCTCTCGTATCTGTATCATGATTCCAATATAACTATTCCCCTTTCTCTCATTTTTTCCAGTGCTTCAAAAGATTAAAGAAACCGCGGACTTTATCATTCTTTGGATTCATCAATAAGAAAAACCTGAATCGAAATTTGATAATTGATTGAGTTTGAGAATTTAACAAATTTAACTCCAAACAGCATATCTTTTCTTCAAAAAGAATATCGGAAGTATATTAATTATTGATGGGTTTTTTTCTAAATAAATCTAATATTGAGATTTAATTTTATGAAGTCTCATAATTCCAATTAATTTAAACTAATTCTAAAACTAAGAAATGCCAATCTTAAAATCCATTTCTTATATACGAAAAAACAAATATTTTGATTTGTTTATTGTAATGAAAAACTATATTTGAAAGTTTTAATTGTAATGTTCGTCTCAAATTTATGATATTTTAAAATCATTTGTAACTATTGTAAAAAAATTCTTTTTCCGCAATTTTATCTTTTATGGTCTGTTTAGAATGAAATAAAGATCTATATGCACATAATAATCTAATATACAATCTTAAAATACTCCTGAAGCTGCTTTCTACTCAGTGAGAAAAAATACATTACCTGAATAATTCCTTAGAGATTCGAAGTTGATTTGTCCAGAACAGAAATAAGGAAGAAATTTTATGTAATACAGATTAATTAATTAAAAACAAAAATTTATTGTAAGAATGTGCTCAATAGTATATTTTATGAAGGATTTAACTTTCCATGGATTGAATATGTTGCAGTTAGGGTACCTATTTCATATAAACATTTATGTATGGTGTATTTGTCTTATTAATATTCTGTAATACTAAATATCAAGGAATCACTTCATAACTATCAGCGTCTTAATAATTCTGAATGTCTTATTGTAATTCGCACATGCATTTTGGTATAAATAATATAAAAGTCACAGATATGGTTACTTGGAAATTTTACCAAGCCAGTAAGCACGAAGTTATTTTATAATTGTTACGCTCTCTTTTGTCTGTTCGATATAATTATTTTTAAATGGAAGAAATTGGCAAGGAAGTTGATTATGCTAATTTAATTCAATTTTATGTTTTGATATGTATCATTCCATGTTATTAAAATCACGATAACCTTTAAAGTTCATTGTGATTCTTATTTACTAATTTTTTGCTTATGTTAAATAAAATAGAAAAACCTGGAAAAGAAATAATAAATAAAACAAAAGTGAAAATTTTAAATTACTTTTTATAGGACCGAATAAAAACGATTATCTAATAGTAATGATTTAATGATTAAACTTCTAGTTACGTATCAAGCCCATAGACATTAAGATTTTTCTTATCGTATCAAATGAGAAGTTCTAAATGAAATTTCAAACTCATTATTTAAGGAAAAAAATCAAAGAATCCATAATCTAATTTTTTTCAAATATTATATCAATTATTTATTTTGATTCACGCTTCGGGTGCATTTTTAATTAAACAATTATGTCTAAATTTGCCGCAATTAAAGTTGCAATTCATAAAAAATTTTTTCCAAATTGGCTTATCACACAATATCACATTTCTTCTATTGATCGACATAACAATATCAATATCATTTGATAATATATGAATGACGCATTAAAATAATCGCACTTCTTTTATTACTTATTTTGCCAATCGTTGATTTTCATGCCTAAGGAGGAGAAAATTATTGGTTTAAAAGCACATTTATGGAATAAATGAATTTATTTTATATTTTTCTGTTGGCAAAATGTCATGATTGGGATTGCGATATACTAAATGAGATTATGTATCGAAACAATACATAAAACAACACATAATGCACGTCAAATATATTCCAATAGAATACTTTAAAATGTTTGATGTAAAATGTCTTTAAAACCAGATTTTTAAATGTTTCATTTCTTTGATTTACTTTTATTTAGCAAATTGGACTGCATGACATAAATGGCTTTTGCTCATATGCCAATATCGTCTATTCATTACTAATAAAGTATTGTGTTGACTATAGGATATATATTAGATGATCTGCAGTACAACAGTACGATTTTTAAATAATAAAGTAATAATGTTTAGAATTTATTCTTGTGTAAAAATTGTTTACGATGAAGCTCCAATACTGTGTTAATCATTAGAACTTATAATATGTTAACTTTTACAATCATCTGTATTTAAATCCACTATTTCTATATTCAATTTAGGTGAAACATTTACATGGAATATTCACTCCTTGGCTAAATTATAGCAGAAAATTATAGATAATACTAATAAATATTAAAAGAAACATAGGAAATTCCATTATTTATATATATATATATATATATATATATATATATATATATATATATATATATATATATATATATATATATATATATATATATATATATATATATATATATATATATATATATTAAAGTTAAATTCTTGAAGTTGATATTACAGGACTAAATTAAATAACGATCAGATAAAAATAATAATTTGTCTTGTATTTTAGGAATTTTAGTTTGTTAATAAGAATGTTTTAACTATAACACTATCGATTAAACTCTGTTTGATTTGGTACTTTTCATGAAAACTAATTTACTTATCTCTTAATGAAACCTTTGATCAGATGGTCTGATTTTTTTTTAAGAAAATCTTATCTTGTTTTGTATTTTCTTAGATAATGGGATGGAAATAATTTCTCTAGATTTTATCTTTGTTTCTCGGTTTCTTACTTTAATCTGGTATGCAAGTTGCATTGCTTGTAAACTATGAATCCTGATGGCAGATATTCCTCTTAAACAGAACTGGGCTACGGTCAGAAATTATCTTGATCTATAAAGACATGTTCATCTGAAAGCCTTTGCAAATGACTTCGCTTCCATTGTGGCTGCGTGAAGTGAAAAAAATTTATTGATTTGATTGATTTTTTGATTGATCCAAAGTTCTAAGTTTTTATAAACCCTGGATTGGCGAACACGAATTTCAAATTTTCTTGGAGTAGATTAAATTTTTACTTATAGAATTAAAAATGTGGATCACAGATTCTCTTATGAAATTATAGATTAAAAAGAGCTGACACAATCCAACTCTAAAAGTAGTCTTTGATAAAAAAAATTTTTAAAATTAAACTTTTTGGCTCACATAATTTTAGCTGGCGATAAACTTAATTTCTGGTATTTGCAAGCTTCACATATATTAACTAATATAAATGTTTTTGACGTTTTTTCATATGTTAGAAATAATCACTACAATACCTATGGTAGCCTCGTTTCTTAGGTATAGATTTTAAATTATGTACGATACTTGTCTCAAACTGCACATTTATATTGTTTTTTAAGCTACCTTAAACATATCTATGTCGTTCTAACAAAGAAAGACAAAAACGTAAAATGTATTGGACAGAGACTGTTCATATTGGAAACAATTATAATCGATATAGGTACAAGTATCTTGTAGTGCGGTAATAGTCTTGAAACATAAAACTAATGTCTCAAATTGCACCTTTATTCTAAGTCTTATTTAATAGTTAAGTTATTCTATTGTCACAAAAATAAAGATAAATACTAACTTAAAATATATCGAAAATAATCTGCTTACTTGAACAAATATAAAGGATACAGGTACAAATATTTAGCAGTGAAAAGTAATATTAAAAACATGTGCTATTATCTCAACTTTAATCTATATTACCTTATTTGTTACCTAAGTCATGTTTATGTTATTTTAGTAAACATTATAATACCAATACAAGATAAATACCAATATTAAATATATTAGAATGAGACTGAATATCAGAAAAAAATATAATGGAAATATGTAGAAATATAAAGCAGATATAAATCTTAAGACTCTAGTCCTAAATTTCGCAATTATACTGTAGCTTATCCAGTATCTAAGCCTGCCAGTTTTGTTCTAATGTGGATAAATTCAAACGTAGAACGCATTGAAATAAAATTGCTAACAACGACAAATATAATGGATGTGCATACTAATATAGATATATACAAAATTCACAAACAATTTATACTTCAAATAATTGAAAATCATACTTGCAAATTGATTTGTGCTATTTAAATCTGATATTTCTCCATTCAGGTGGCTTCTATGTTGAGCTTCTAAATCGTCAACATTTACAGTTTGAGAATTCAGAATTGTGTTGCTGTCTACAAATCTCACCAGCGACCAGACACTAACTGTAACTAAAATATTTAATTTACACATTCTCCTCATCCATTAATTTTAAAACAGTTTAATATTTCAAACACATCATGAGACTTCCACACAGAGCAATTAATGATATAATTTTTCCTTCAGTTTTACTTAATCCTCCTGCAGCATAAAATCTTATCAATCTGGTAAATCTAACAATGAAAACCATTGTCTCTTGAGTGTTATCAAATAGCAGCAATTCTCATTGTTTACTTATCATTCGTAGACTGCAACGCGTTTACAGTAATCTTTCTTTAACACACGTTTAATGAAATTATTGCCTCTCATTTATTCGTAAATTTTTATTAGACTTCTTTAAAATAATTATTTTTAAAAATCTAACAAAATGTAAAAAATTTGCTGAGGCTCGAAATATTTTTATAATAAAGTTTTGTGAAAAAATTATTACCATCTATTTTTCTTAAGACTTTTTTTTAGATTCTTATTAAAGAATATGTAACATATAATACTTATTCCATAACATTCACAGATACAACAGTATTTCTAAAACATTCAAAGAAACATATGCAAACGATAGAGCCAACAACAACAAATGTAATGTAAATAAAATATGTTTTTAGTGCAATTTGATAAGTTAAAAAACTCCTATTACAGCCACTATTGTATATATTAGGAATTTTGATATCAGAGATGTGTTAAAATATCCATATAACCATACTTAACTATACTTCCATATTTTAGATTAGAGGTTGCCATATTTTAGAATAGTATTGTCCGTGACAGGTCGCTAAATTCTGTTAGATGTGGAAGGCTCCAAGTTAGTTATGTGTTTTGTTTTTGCTATTAAATGTTTGTAAGTAAATAAATGTGTTGTCCGAAAATTGGTGATAGTTAATTTTCTCGCCCATTCTACGCATCATTCTCTTCATTTGCAAGAAGTTTTTCTCTCTTCACTATGTGTGATCCCTGCTTACTTCCTCCTCTTAATTTACTTGTTTCTGTTTCACTCTTCAGGCGTAATATTAATCAAATTTTATACACTTTCAAAAACTTTTATAATATAAATAAGAATGCAAACAAGCCATTTAACTCTATATAAACTTTAAAAGAAATTTGCGGCAAAGTTACTAAACCATGCAGTGGTGCGATTCAAAATGATCAGACCACCAAAAATTGTGTAAAACATTACTTTGCATTTAAATCAATATCGACCATTCAATGAATAATTAATCTATAAATAATTTTAAAATGAAAATATTATAATAATATGAAATGATAGGAAAATATGGGAAATGTTAGGCTTAAAGAGAGTAAATTAAACATCGAATTACTTCTCAAATACTGAGAAATTTTCCCTCGTTCTTCAGAATAAGCTCAGGATACCTATTCGGTTTCATTTTTACATCATTTTTCAAATAGTTTTCCTCATTTTTTCCCTATCTGGGGAAAAGATCTTTTTCATCATTCTACTGGATTCAAGTAAATCTTCTGGGTAATCAATTGATAACATGTACATCAATAACCACACACAGAAACCATTAAAATCGGGGTTTACTGTATTCTTAAGTGCTTTTAATGGAATATAAAAAAGGATTATCAGTTATTTTTTTAGGATAAAAATATTTTTAAGAATCTGTGAATAGTTCACAATATTCAAATAATTGTCAAAATATGTCAATTTTTGATCAAGTCCGAATCCTGTCTAATTTAAACATCATCAGCTTGTTTGTCAGTTGATATATCCCTATAATTACGCCTATCGCACTATTGTAAATGATCTGGATGATCCTATGATTCTTCTCATCAGGGAATATCATTTGAGGCCAATCTTTGTTTCGAGGTATCGATTCCTGCGGCAATTTCGACTGCATCTCTTTGCGATTTCAAGTAAAAATTGGTACCGCTTTCCTGTTTCAGTAAATAAAATTGAAGATATTTTTATTTTATTAACCGTAGATTTTTTTATGATTCTGTTCTGATATCTGAATAAAATGGATAAGTTGAATTTACAGATTTTAACATTTTGTGATAGTTTTTGGTCGGACTGACCCATTTGATGGCCGTCAAAATTAATTTTTATTACTACTAACATTTCTAAGAAACAAATACTGCTTATAGCAATATGAGATATCTGCTTATAAAATTCAACTATTACTCTAATCGATTTTCCACACTGTTTTCATTCATCATTTTTCCCCAATTCTATACGTTAAAAATTACAAGACGTTAACCAATTCATTTTAATTCACTGAACCTGTCTGCTCAATTATTTCCCTGGCAGCCATGGTAAGATTAAATAATATTTATAGAAATTCTGTGAAAAAAATGCTTTTTTGCAAAGATTTATAAAAGCAAACTTCTATTTTGCGAAGTACTATAAAACTACAAAATTACAAATTAATAATAAATTGGAGCTACATACTTTTTTAACTAATTGTTTCTTAAATAGTTATAATGATCCTTGCATATGTATCGTTATGAAAATATGAGTTCTTACTCTTAATGATCAAAACGAGGAAAAATTCTAGTTACCAATTCAATTAAGTGCACACTAGATCGTAGTTTTGATTGCTCAAAAAATATTAAAAAATAAAATTGGCAAAGACGGTAAATCTGCGTAACAATCATTATTATAGAAGAAAGAACACTTAATGCAAATTCGTAGACACAAAATTTCTGCTATATTTGACAATTAAATTAATTAATTTCTTAAATATGTTATGTATTAGCAATAAATATCTATAATATTGTAATAGAGTAAAATTCCACTGTTATTAAAGTAATCTCATAAAAGACAACTTTTTTCTAAAAATAAATTTTTTATTTTAAAAAGGAAGTAAAATGATTTATGATATAAACATGCTACATAATGTTTGATTACTAGGATTTCTCTCTCTCAGCATGACATGGGATTTAAGTGATGATGTCTAACAAAGTGAAGCACCCAATGGGTGTGCCATCGTGGCCCCGAAAGTGAGTAGATTTGCTTACTTCGGAATCAAGCACTAAGCAAAAAGACTCCGAATTTGGCCTGCTACACCCATGGATAACATTTCAGATGGAGAGAATTGTAATCATAGCATATTTTATGTTCCTCAGTCACCATTAGTGGACCTAAAGGATCGGTTGATATGTTTGGCGCTCAACGGTCATTTTTGCACATGAAGGCTAATTAGACCGGGTCCTACGGTTTAAAGTGGATTCCGAACCACTACAAGCATCCATGCCCAAGGTGGGATTCGAACCCACAAACTGTTAAACCGAAGGCAAGAGCGATAACCATTCGGCTGCCAGCTTGGCTGGACTGATCTTCGAACGTTTCATGATTCCAACTTACTAACTTTCGATTAATTTTGCCCCTAATCAACCAATTCATCTCGTCCTGAATGACCTGACTGTATTTCCTTCTATTTTATTCTTTTAACTATATACATTAACTAAGTTTTGAAAAAATAACAAAAATTTTCAAGGATATTTTGCATCTTCATCATACGTTTTTGCTTGAATATTTCTTTTCGATGTATGTATTTTTTTTTTTGTGTTCCATAGAATTTCTATCTTTAAACTGGAATGACTCCTTGTTTATCATTTCACTCTACCTATTACACATTCATTGCAATTTAAAAGTGCTTTACCTTTCAATTGTACACAGTTAATTTTGGTGGTTTATTTTGGAGTTTTATGTAGACTAAGTGCTTGTAACTCTCACTGATGAAAAATAAATTACTAATCTAGTTCATTGAATCCCTCGTTATCTATGAAGATAAAAGCCTCAGTAGTTTCACATCGCTTTCCGTCAGCAAAGTGAAGCATCATTTGCCGAAGAAAGGGACTCCCTCACTGGAATGCTGGAGCTTCGTGGGTTGGCTTTCAATTCCTCCACCCCCTCAGGGGGTTTACCTTCTTTAGGTAAACACGGGTGTCACAATCCCGAGGTACCCTAGTGATCTGTCCTCCTCTTTGATTTCTTCTCTCTTCTACTCTTCTGCTTTTTCTTTTTCTTCTCCCTCAGTGTGGTTGCCTCGCAAAAGTTTGAGTGCTCCCCTTGAGTAGCTTTCGCCGCTCTGTTGCTATTAGCTACTCTTGAGGATTAAATCACCCACGTGTTTGCCGTGCGTGGAGACCCGTGTCCCTGGAAAGGAGGGTCCTGGTAATTGAGGCCTCACAGAGACCAACACATTACTTTGGCCTCTGCTTCAGGTAAACGGGAGGTGTGTTGTGGTCCTCAACACATCAATCGGCTTTATGGATCAAGCGATCGGTACATCTACTGGGTGACTCGTTAAGGGTGGAGGCCACTTCAGGGATGTACTGTGAGCGTATAGGACCTGGCTAGCACTGGTGCAGCTGGTCTGCATCCCCTTGTTGGACTCGGTGGTGGGTGGTGCGGTCAGGTCCCGAAATTTTATCAAATCATTAATGGAGAACAAAAATTTTTCTTCTCTCCCACGGGAGCACAATTTTCAAAATAAAGAAAATAAATTTTTTGTAATCAAAAGAAAGGAGGGTTCTTTCGAACAAGTGTCCCCCTTTCTGATACAAAAGGGAATATCGGGATTTATCGGAGAAGTGAGAGATGTCCGCAAGCTAAGGTCAGGTGACTTATTGGTAGAGGCTGCAAATTCTACACAAGCAGCTACGCTGTGTAACATGAAGCTATTAGCTAATATTGAGGTCACTGTTTCACCTCATGGAAACTTGAATTTTTCACAAGGTGTAGTTTCCGCGAGGGATTTGTTGAATACGCCGGCAGAAGAAATTCTAGAAAACTTGCAGAGTCAGAAGGTCTGTGCAGTTAAACGCATTACTGTCAGAAGAGATGATAAGATCATAGATACTAAACATCTCATTCTGACATTTGCGACTCCAGACCTTCCGAACAATATTAAAGCTGCCTATATGAATTTACCTGTTCGGCCGTATATACCAAATCCCTTGCGTTGTTTTCAGTGCCAACATTTTGGACACTCGAGAAATGCATGCAGAGGCAAACTGACTTGCGCTCGTTGCGCAGCAGTTGGCCATGATAGTTCCAACTGCACTGCAAAGGAGGCATGTGTTAACTGCCATGGTAACCATCCCTCCTATTCTCGTAGTTGTCCTCAATGGGTACTTGAAAAAGAAATTACAACCTACAAAGTGATAAATAAATGTTCTTACCCTGAGGCAAGAAAACAAGTGACCTCTCGAACACCGCTGCCTGGAAAGAGTTACGCAGCCGCCGCAAAAAAGTCACCAAAAGTACCAGCACCCAAACGGATACTCTCTCTTTTCCCGTTATGAAATTACCCCATGTAACAACCCAAGGTCTAAAATCGACACCTCCTTTAAGTAGAAAGGCTTCTTCGGCAAGTTCAAGAGCCCTTAAAGCATTAAAACTAAAATCTGCAAAAGAGGGCTCTCGTAAGTCCAATTTATCCACCCGTAAAGCCATTTTGTCCCTGGAAGCTGATGCAGTGTCTCTTCACCCTTCGGACGAAGATTTTTCGTTCGAGGAATCGATTGAGGACCCGCCATCTAGCTCCGGGGAGGAGCTTTTCTATTTAAATCATAACTTCCTTTATTAGTTGGAACTGCCATGGTTTGCGTTCCCATCATGATGACATCAAGTCTATAATTTCAGCCTACAACCCCGCATGCATTGCACTTCAGGAAACATTCCTGAAGTCCAGCAATAACTTTTCCATGCGTGGGTTTAAAAGCTTCCGAAAAGACTGTGGTGGTGATGGTACAGTGTCTGGAGGTGTTTGCATATTAACATCCAATAATTTCCCCAGCACTGTCCATCTATTAAATACTACTCTACAGGCTGTGGCTGTAAGAATACATATTTCATGCTTAATTACAGTCTGTAGTTTATATTTACCACCACATGATGTCATCCGCCAAGAGGAACTTGATGAATTAGTTGATCAGCTGCCGATACCATTCCTATTGTTAGGTGATTTCAACGGCCATAATTCTTTGTGGGGAAGTGATGATATTAATTCTCGCGGTCGTCAGATAGAGCAATTTATTTCTGATAATAGTCTCTGTCTGATGAATACCGACGAGAAGACATATTTCCATGTACCCACAAGAACATTTCATTCTCTCGATCTTGCTATTTGTTCACCATCATTGCTGCCATTGTTAAATTTAACAGTAGAAAATGATCTGCGGAACAGCGATCATTTTCCTCTCGTCATCTCCCAGACTGGAGGTAGTAGTGTAGTAAAACGTCTACCTACTTACGTGTACAGTCGGGCAGATTGGACGTCATTTACACAATTGGCAGTTATAGATAATGAAATGGTTTTGATCGAGAGTATTGATGAAGCCGTTAAAAAAGTCACTGAAACAATTATAAATGCAGCTGATGTTGCAATACCCAAAAGTTCCTCTATACCAAAAAGGCGTTGCAAACCTTGGTGGAATCAAGAATGCCAACAAACTTGCAAAAAGCAAAGGAAGTTATGGGGGGTATTTAGGAGGTACCCCACAACGGAGAATCTTATCGCATTTAAGAGAGCAAAAGCATTAGCTCGCAGAGCTCGTCGTCGAAGTCAGAAGGAATCCTGGTCCTGCTATGTATCTTCAATAACATCTTCAACTTCCAGTAAGCAGTTGTGGAGAAGGGTAAAAGCAGCCAATGGAATTTATAGAGAATATTCTGTTCCTATTTTAAAATCCGGAGCTGCTATATTCTCTTCTCCTAAGGACATCGCTAACGTCCTTGGTGAAACCTTTGCTAGCGTCTCAAGCAACGACTCTTATAGTCCTTCGTTCTTAAGGACAAAGAGTCGTGCTGAGAGAACACCAATTCGTTTCAACCATGGACAAGCTTTGCCTTACAACTGTGAATTTGGAATGTTTGAATTGAAGAAAGCTTTACAGCAGGCCAAAAACACCAGTCCAGGACCTGATGGAATCAGTTATCTCATGCTTCAACATTTAAGTCCAGACTCCCTTTTGAACTTACTTTACTTGTTCAATAGGATCTGGACTGAAAATGAATTTCCATCCCTATGGCAAGAAGCAACAGTGATTCCTGTCCTAAAGGCTGGTAAGGATCCTTCAGATCCTTCAAATTATCGACCAATTGCTCTGACGAGTTGCTTATGTAAGACTCTCGAACGTATGGTCAACGCCCGTCTCGTATATGTCTTAGAAAAAATAAATGTATTCATATCAATCAGAGTGGCTTCCGTAAAGGAAGATCCACTCTTGATAATATTACTTATTTGGAGACCCTAATCCGCAATGCTTTTGTGCGGAGGAACCATCTGGTCTCCATTTTCTTTGACATCGAGAAGGCATATGACCGTACATGGCGATATGGAATTCTCCGTTCACTATATGATCTTGGTTTTCGGGGTAATCTTCCGATATTCCTTCAAAATTTTTTAAGCTCCCGTGTTTTTAAAGTTCGTATTGGAACAGTATTTTCCAATACTTTTATTCAGACTGAGGGTGTTCCCCAGGGCTCCATTTTAAGTGTCACCATTTTTAATTTATTCATCAGTAACATCCTACATCAATTACCACCATCAATAAATGGTACACTATATGTTGACGATCTGCAAATATCATGCGAGGGGTCTAATATGCGATTAATTGAGAGACAACTGCAAACAGCAGTTAACAAACTTGCTGCATGGTGTGCCGAGAATGGCCATACTTTATCTCCTAGCAAGAGTAGATGTGTCCACTTCTGTAGGAAGACTAGCCTTCATAATGATCCAGTTATTAATATCAACAACATCCCAATACAAGTAGTCAATGAAATAAAATTTCTGGGAATTATCTTTGACAGAAAATTAACCTTTCTTCCGCATGTTTTGTATTTGCGGAAGAAGTGTGAGCGATCGCTTAATATCCTCAAGGTGTTGTCAAATACATCTTGGGGTGCAGATCGCACCTCACTACTTCGAATTTATCAGTCATTGATTCTATCCCGCATTGACTACGGATGTGTTATTTATGGATCGGCTAGATCTTCTATTTTAAAAAGACTGGACACAGTTCATCACTCTGCTTTGAGGATATGCTCTGGGGCATTCCGCACATCACCCGTCCAGAGTCTATACGTTGTATGTCATCAACTACCGTTAGACCTGAGACGAATGCAGCAAACTCTCAATTATTACGCAAAAATTATGTCAGTCCCACATCACCCCTTACGTTCCATGGTTCCTACTGCCTCTCTTAAAAGACTGTTTGATGCTCGACCAATGAGCATCCCACCTTTTCTCACAAGAGCCAAATCTTATCTATGGCTCACAGACCTATGTGATGTTCGGATAGAGTCTATTGATTATTTTGCTCATCCGCCTTGGTATCATCCAACCATTAATTTTAATAACTCTTTTGCTCAGTTTTCAAAATCAGACACAACACCTATTGTTTTTCAAACGCTATTTTCCTCCCATCGCTGTCAGTATCAATCATACACACCTGTATTCACGGATGGTTCAAAATCAGCAGGACACGTGGGCTGTGGAATTGTTATAAATAACACAGTTTTTAGTCACAGTCTACATTCGTCCTGCTCCATCTTTACTGCTGAAGCCGCAGCTATCTTTTATGCGCTTCAGCATGTGAATACAGATAATCATCGTCAATTTTGTATGTATACTGACAGCATGAGTGTATTGGAAGCATTGAGAAACAATAGTTTTACTTGCCATCCTGTTGTGTCAAAGATTTTTAGAGCATTAGATTCCCTTGCTGGCAAGGGATATGATATTATATTTTGTTGGATACCAAGTCACGTAGGTCTTGATGGAAATGAGAGAGCGGATGCAGCAGCAAAGGCTGCATCAGACCCAATATTACCATCGGTCCCTCTCTCAGATGTGAGAAAGGCTATAAAAAGTTTTATATATGGTCTATGGCAGGAATCGTGGAACTTACAGGTCGTCAACAAATTACATACCATTTTCCCATCCCTCACCTCATTATCAGTTTTACCGTTACGAAGTGCTGATGTTAGATTAACACGCCTTCGTATCGGACACACACGTTTCACACACAGACATTTGTTTTTAAATGTACTAAATCCATGGTGTGAAACGTGTGATGAACCATTTACTGTTTATCATATTTTAATTTCATGTCATGATTTTAACCAACAACGTTTACACTTTTTTAATACAGATTTTTTAACTTTATTTGATTTAATAGGGGATCCACCCCATAGAAACCTATTTGCTTTTTTAAGGGCAATAGGTTTCTTACATTATATTTAATTGTTATTTTAAAATATATTGTGATATACTTTATATTTTATTAATAGATTTTAAAATTATATATACACTTATTTTTGTTTTTTAAAGTTTTAATGTTGTTTGGGTCAAAAAAAAATAATAATTAGAACAAAATATGAATATATACATCAGAAATAGTTTTCTTGGCGCAGCATGTCCAATTTTGGACCTTGCGCCATAAAACCCAACCAACCAACCAACCAACCAATTCCTCCACTGGTGCTGCATAGATGTTAAGAGAAGGGTGTCAGCTCAGATGTGACCTTGGTTGTGGGGTGCTTGGTGATGAGGGAGTATTCTAAACCCGTTAACCTTAAGATAAAGTCTGAGACTCACCTCCATCACCATGTTTGGAGAAAGCTGAGCCTTCATAATTTAGAAACTTGATCAAGCAGTATACCCCCAAATCTTGATCGGACAACCCCAGAGGTATCATTCCCTTTACAGATTGCATCACTGTACATCACCCATTTCAAGATTCATAAATATTAAAAGAATACCTGTATCTTGATCTCGTAATGTTCAGCTCTAGCATTCGCAGTTGGAGAGGAACTTTGAACATCGAACAAGTTTCGTTCATTTGAAAAAATATTACTTTTACTCTGCCAGCTTTCAAATTTAATTTTACATGCCTCATCCGTCTTTAGTAAACAATTTGATATCTGAGTCTCAGTGGCTTTAGTTTTTTGATTAAGATGAGAATTGAACTTACTACCTCCCAAAATTAAGAATAACTTCTTTTCCAATTAGACTACCATCGCTCTATTTAGATTGTAAATTTCCTATCATGTGGTTCATCTATCAATGTGAATTGAATTCGTTTTCCCATCAACAGTCCAAGAAAATGAAAATTTATTTTTGAGACCTTCACTTGTTCAGCTATTGTTTTTCTATTCAGCACTATCGACAAAATAAATGAGTGTTCGTCCCACTGTTACGCACACGAATAAACAGATTCCATATTCCAATAGCCAAGTATAATTTTTTTTTCTTAATCTTCCTTAATATTCTTATAGTTTCCTTTTTGATTTCATCCTCACTTCTAAAATTTGCAGAATCAATTTCATATTTTGATTTTGAGGCGACTTTAATTTCAAAACCTTTTTTCAACTTTTAATAATAAAAGTAGCCATTTGTGTTATTTAAATTATTTATTTTTATATTTATATGGTATTTACATCCAGAACTGTAACACCAACTATGCCTTTTACCACATAATTCTCTCATTATATACATTTACTTTAGTCAAAGCAAATACGTTTTGTTGTTTTCAACTCAGTTATAGTCAGTTTTAAGACAATTTAATTGAAAACTATTGGTTCGTAGAAAAGATTAAAATCAAAGGAAACGCTTATCGAAAGAAATGCTTCATATTTATTGGCATTTTCCATATCATCAGATCCCACATCACATATATCATTGGCACTCTTCCATATTTTCATATCACACATCGTCTACATCATATATCACATGTCATTGGCACTCTTTCATATTTTTACAATGTTTTTCTGAAATATATATCAAAAACAACTTTACCGTTCTCTATTATGAAATTAAAGAACATAATTTGCCTAGAAGTGCATACATTTCTCATACATAGCTGTCCTTAATCTTTCCTTCTGCACAAATCACTTCCAAAAAATTCCAAAATATTTCCAGGTGCCGAAACATTTAGAAGTTGCAGTTTTTCCTCTAGTAATAAATGACAAATGACACAATATTTATGCTATATTTTGTTTGGTGATAACCAAAATTGTGTTGTTACTTATGATAATTGTACAAGCCAAGCTCGCTATGCCGTTGCTTTTGTGAATTTAAGTCAGTTGGGTGAGTCTTTTGTTTAACCAGAGCTCTAAACTCCTCCGATAGATGGCACCACCAGAGGATCCACTCCCTTAATTTAAACATTGAGTTGGAGGAGCAGGAAATCTTCTCCAGACCACTACACCCAGCGTAACTGCTGAAGGACAGACCACAGAACTTTCGATTCTACGAAATTAACAAGCTCGTATATCGCATGCAGTTGGTGGGTCTTTGGGGGCATTGGGAAGCTAACCCCGCCCTTGTCCAGACTTAAGTCCGATACCCTAACCACTAGGATACCTTGGCAAGCACACATGTTAATAAATTGGGAACGAGAAAACTTGTGAGGAAGAGGGCACTCATGTTTCACCACCATGGTTTAATTCACCAAACAATTCACCATGGTTTAAAATTACCACGTGATTTTTTATGCTTAGCAACTTTTCAGTGGGCAGTAATTCGCAGGCTGAAACACATTGCAAAACTAACAAGCAAAAATACAATTAAGAATTATTTACTGATTCAACAGTAATAATTTCAATCAAAAAAAAAATACATTTCTTAACCATTATAATACGAGCAAAATAATAATTTTTTCATTGCTTTGAATATTATCTTTTTTATATCCCTATATTATCAAATTTCCAAAAATTTTTTGCATGCTTTCTAGCAATTTTTTATCTTTATCTTAAGTAGAAAAGAAAATATTTTTGTTTAATTAATCAACAAATTTTAAACGCTCAAAAAAGAAACATCTCGAGATATACTTTTTGAATGTCAGTGTGATAAATACGTGGCTAGATAATAATTGATAAGAAATAAAGAATCAATTTTTTCATAAAAAATTAAAAAAAATATTTATTAACAATATAATTTATCATTCAAAAAGCTTCAATTTAAACTATAACCTATATTATTTTTTTATCTTATATTTAATCGGTTGAATATTTTCATTTTGCAAGTATTCAGTTGACAAATGCAAGCTACTAAATTCTCAGAACTTTATACACTCATTGAAAACTGTTGACTATAGAAGATAAAGTTCAATTTCATAATACCGTAGAACAAATGAAAAATTGATATTTATCGAAAGCTACATGAAACTCAAAACATGAACTTGTCTCCCGTGAGCTCCTCAGGGGGTTTACCTTCTTTAGGTAAACACGGGTGTCACAATCCCGAGGTACCCCAGTGATCTGTCCTCTTCTTTCTTTTCTTCTCTCCTTTACTCTTCTGCTTTTTCTTCCTCTTCTCCCTCGTTGTGGTTGCCTCGTAAGAGGTTGAGGGCTCCCCTTGAGTAGCTTTTGCCGCTCTGTTGCTATTAGCTACTCTTGAGGACTAAATCACCCACGTGTTTGCCGTGCGTGGAGACCCGTGTCCCTGGAAAGGAGGATCCTGGTAATTGAGGCCTCCAGAGACCAACACATTGCTTTGGCCTCTGCTTCAGGTAAACGGGAGGTGTGTTGTGGTCCTCAGCACATCAATCGGCTTTATGGATCAAGCGATCGGTACATCTACTGGGTGACTCGTTAAGGGTGGAGGCCACTTCAGGGATGTACTGTGAGCGTATAGGACCTGGCTAGCACTGGTGCAGCTGGTCTGCATCCCCTTGTTGGACTCGGTGGTGGGTGGTGCCGTCAGGTCCCGAAATTTCCAATTTAAATATGGAAACAAATATTTCTATTCTCCCACGGGAGCACACCTTATCTCTATTAAATGCCAAATTTTATGTAATAAAAAGGAAAGAGGGTACTTTTGATACAGTATCCCCTTTCCTCATTCAAAAAGCTATTAAAGGCACAATCGGTGATGTGAAGAGCATCAGAAAATTACGTTCTGGCGACTTAATGGTAGAAGTTGCTTCAAAAACACAATCAAATTTAATTGAAAATATGAATATGCTAGCTACTCTTGAGGTGTCTGTCTCGCCTCATACAAACCTTAACTTTTCTCGTGGTGTGATATCCGCGAAGGATTTGTTTAACACGCCTACGGATGAGATACTAGAAAATCTTAAAGAGCAAAAGGTCTGCGCTGTAAAACGCATTACTGTCAGGAGAGATGATAAAGTTATTAACACAAAACATCTGATCCTGACATTTGCGACGCCAGACCTACCGCAGCATATTAATGCTGCGTATATGCATCTCTCCGTTAGGCCATTTATTCCAAATCCTTTGCGTTGTTTCCAGTGCCAGAGATTTGGTCACTCTAAAGCGGCATGTAGAGGCAAACTGACTTGCGCTCGCTGCGCAGCAGTTGGCCACGACAGTTCGTCCTGCACTGCAAAGGAGAGGTGTGTCAACTGTAAAGGTGACCACCCCTCCTACGCTAGGAGTTGTCCTATCTGGATACTGGAGAAGGAGATCACAACCACGAAAGTTAAAAATAACTGTTCATATCCTGAGGCGAGACGGGCTGTTACAGCTCGAACACCTCAAGTAGGAATCAGCTATGCGACTGTTGCTGCCAAGGTCACCAGATCGACTAGTACACAAACGGATGCTCTCTCACTCTATTCCTATTTTGAAATCCGGAGCTGCTATATACTCTTCTCCTAAGGACATCGCTAACGTCCTTGGTGAAACGTTTGCTAGCGTCTCAAGCAACGACTCTTATAGTCCTTCGTTCTTAAGGACAAAGAGTCGTGCTGAGCGAACACCAATTCGTTTCAACCATGGACAAGCTTTGCCTTACAACTGTGAATTTCGGATGTTGGAATTGAAGAGAGCATTACAGCAGGCCCATGATACTAGCCCAGGACCAGATGGAATCAGCTATCAAATGCTTCGTCATTTAAGTCCAGATTCCTTGCTGAACATACTTTACTTGTTCAATAGGATCTGGACTGAAAATAAATTTCCATCACTTTGGAGCGAAGCAATAGTGATTCCAATCCTTAAGGCTGGTAAGGATCCTTCTGTTCCTTCAAGTTATCGACCAATAGCTCTGACGAGTTGCTTGTGTAAGACTCTCGAACGTATGGTCAATGCCCGCCTCACCTATGTCTTAGAAATAAATAAATATATCCATATCAATCAGAGTGGCTTCCGTAAAGGAAGGTCCACTCTTGATAATATTACATACTTGGAAACGCAGATCCGCAATGCTTTTGTGCGGAGGAATCATCTCGTTTCCATTTTCTTCGACATAGAGAAGGCTTATGACCGTACGTGGCGTTATGGAATTCTCCGTAGGATGTATGATTTTGGCTTTAGGGGTAATTTGCCAATATTTATAGAAAATTTTTTATGCTCCCGTGGTTTTAAAGTTCGTATTGGTTCTGTTATGTCCAATACTTTTATTCAAGCCGAGGGTGTACCCCAAGGCTCTATTTTAAGTGTCACACTTTTTAACCTTTACATCAGTTGCATTCTTCATCAAATTTCACCTCCTGTTTATGGCACGCTTTATGTTGATGACCTGCAAATATCATGTGAGGGTTCTAACATGCGTTTAATTGAGAGACAACTACAAACATCAGTTAATAAACTTGCTGCGTGGTGTGCTGAGAATGGCCACACGCTGTCTCCTGGCAAGAGTAATTGTGTCCATTTCTGCAGGAAGACTAGCCTACATAATGATCCCACTATCTATATTAATAATACACCTATCCCTGTTGTCAACGAGATAAAGTTTCTGGGAATAATTTTTGACCGAAAGTTGAATTTTCTTCCGCATGTTCTTCATTTGCGGAAGAAGTGCGAGCGATCGCTTAATATCCTCAAGGTGCTTTCTAATACATCTTGGGGTGCTGATCGCACGGCACTACTTCGTGTCTACCAGTCATTAATTTTATCTCGTATTGACTATGGGTGTTCTGTGTATGGATCTGCTAGGTCTTCCGTTTTACGCAGATTGGATACAATACATCACTATGCTTTGAGAATATGTTCAGGCGCATTCCGCACATCACCCGTCCAGAGTCTATATGCAATATGTCATCAACTGCCTTTAGACCTGAGACGAATGCAGCTGTCTCTCAGTTATTATGCAAAAATCATGTCTGACCCTCATCATCCATTACGTTCCACGACTACTACACCTGCACTTACAAGGCTGTATGACGCACGTTCATACAGCATTCCACCTTTTCTCACTCGGACAAAAACTAGTCTATTACTATCTGACCTATATGATGTCCGTTTTGACAAAACGGACTATTTGTCTCATCCACCTTGGTATGATCCACAGATTAAAATCATCAATCCTTTTGCTTGTTTTAGAAAATCAGACACAGCAACTACTGTTTTCCAGCAGCTATATGCCTCACATCGCTGTCAGTATACCATGTATGCACCAGTTTTCACCGATGGCTCAAAATCTACAGGACATGTTGGTTGTGCTGTAGTTATTGAGAACAAAACACTTAGCTACAGCCTCCATCCATCCTGTTCCATCTTCTCTGCTGAAGCAAGTGCTATTTATCAAGCTCTTCAGCAGATGAATACATGTGATAGTTCTAAATACTGTGTGTACACTGACAGTTTGAGTGTGTTGGAAGCTTTGCGGAACAGTAGTTTTGACTGTCATCCTGCTGTGTCTAGAATTTTCCGAGCATTAGATTCCCTTGCTGGCAAGGGATATGAAATAATTTTCTGCTGGATCCCAAGTCATGTAGGTCTCGATGGCAATGAGAGGGCTGATGCAGCTGCTAAATCTGCATCTGGCCCATCTCTTCCATCCATTCCTTTGTTTGATGTGAGAAGGTGTGTTAAAAAATTTACTCAAAATCTTTGGCAGGAGTCTTGGAACATGCAGGTCAACAATAAATTGCGTGCCATATTTCCATACATCACCTCATTAACAGTTTTACCGATACGAAGTGCTGATGTAAGATTAACCCGCCTTCGCATCGGACACACACGTTTCACACATAGACATTTGTTTCTAAACGAATTAAATCCATGGTGTGAAACGTGTGATGAACCATTCACTGTTTACCATATTTTAATTTCATGCAAATATTTTAACCAATATCGTTTACAATTTTTTAATTGTGATATTTTAACCATATATGATTTGCTTGGGGAACCACCTTACAGGAACCTATTTGCCTTTTTGAGGGCAATAGGTTTTATACATTATATTTAATTTACTTTTTTTAAATTTTAAAAGTATATATATTTTGATTTTCCTTTTATATGTAATTTTATTTTAATATATGTATACACTGATTTTTGTTTTTTAAAATTTTAATGTGGCTTGGGTTTTCAAAATAAAATAAAAAAAAAATACATCTACTTCTAAACTTTATTCTTGGCGCAGCATGTCCGTTTTTGGACCTTGTGCCATAAAACCCAACCAACCAACCAACCACATCCAGTAAACAGTTGTGGAGAAGAGTGAAAGCAGCCAATGGAATCTATAGAGAATTTTCTATTCCTATTTTGAAATCCGGAGCTGCTATATACTCTTCTCCTAAGGACATCGCTAACGTCCTTGGTGAAACGTTTGCTAGCGTCTCAAGCAACGACTCTTATAGTCCTTCGTTCTTAAGGACAAAGAGTCGTGCTGAGCGAACACCAATTCGTTTCAACCATGGACAAGCTTTGCCTTACAACTGTGAATTTCGGATGTTGGAATTGAAGAGAGCATTACAGCAGGCCCATGATACTAGCCCAGGACCAGATGGAATCAGCTATCAAATGCTTCGTCATTTAAGTCCAGATTCCTTGCTGAACATACTTTACTTGTTCAATAGGATCTGGACTGAAAATAAATTTCCATCACTTTGGAGCGAAGCAATAGTGATTCCAATCCTTAAGGCTGGTAAGGATCCTTCTGTTCCTTCAAGTTATCGACCAATAGCTCTGACGAGTTGCTTGTGTAAGACTCTCGAACGTATGGTCAATGCCCGCCTCACCTATGTCTTAGAAATAAATAAATATATCCATATCAATCAGAGTGGCTTCCGTAAAGGAAGGTCCACTCTTGATAATATTACATACTTGGAAACGCAGATCCGCAATGCTTTTGTGCGGAGGAATCATCTCGTTTCCATTTTCTTCGACATAGAGAAGGCTTATGACCGTACGTGGCGTTATGGAATTCTCCGTAGGATGTATGATTTTGGCTTTAGGGGTAATTTGCCAATATTTATAGAAAATTTTTTATGCTCCCGTGGTTTTAAAGTTCGTATTGGTTCTGTTATGTCCAATACTTTTATTCAAGCCGAGGGTGTACCCCAAGGCTCTATTTTAAGTGTCACACTTTTTAACCTTTACATCAGTTGCATTCTTCATCAAATTTCACCTCCTGTTTATGGCACGCTTTATGTTGATGACCTGCAAATATCATGTGAGGGTTCTAACATGCGTTTAATTGAGAGACAACTACAAACATCAGTTAATAAACTTGCTGCGTGGTGTGCTGAGAATGGCCACACGCTGTCTCCTGGCAAGAGTAATTGTGTCCATTTCTGCAGGAAGACTAGCCTACATAATGATCCCACTATCTATATTAATAATACACCTATCCCTGTTGTCAACGAGATAAAGTTTCTGGGAATAATTTTTGACCGAAAGTTGAATTTTCTTCCGCATGTTCTTCATTTGCGGAAGAAGTGCGAGCGATCGCTTAATATCCTCAAGGTGCTTTCTAATACATCTTGGGGTGCTGATCGCACGGCACTACTTCGTGTCTACCAGTCATTAATTTTATCTCGTATTGACTATGGGTGTTCTGTGTATGGATCTGCTAGGTCTTCCGTTTTACGCAGATTGGATACAATACATCACTATGCTTTGAGAATATGTTCAGGCGCATTCCGCACATCACCCGTCCAGAGTCTATATGCAATATGTCATCAACTGCCTTTAGACCTGAGACGAATGCAGCTGTCTCTCAGTTATTATGCAAAAATCATGTCTGACCCTCATCATCCATTACGTTCCACGACTACTACACCTGCACTCACAAGGCTGTATGACGCACGTTCATACAGCATTCCACCTTTTCTCACTCGGACAAAAACTAGTCTATTACTATCTGACCTATATGATGTCCGTTTTGACAAAACGGACTATTTGTCTCATCCACCTTGGTATGATCCACAGATTAAAATCATCAATCCTTTTGCTTGTTTTAGAAAATCAGACACAGCAACTACTGTTTTCCAGCAGCTATATGCCTCACATCGCTGTCAGTATACCATGTATGCACCAGTTTTCACCGATGGCTCAAAATCTACAGGACATGTTGGTTGTGCTGTAGTTATTGAGAACAAAACACTTAGCTACAGCCTCCATCCATCCTGTTCCATCTTCTCTGCTGAAGCAAGTGCTATTTATCAAGCTCTTCAGCAGATGAATACATGTGATAGTTCTAAATACTGTGTGTACACTGACAGTTTGAGTGTGTTGGAAGCTTTGCGGAACAGTAGTTTTGACTGTCATCCTGCTGTGTCTAGAATTTTCCGAGCATTAGATTCCCTTGCTGGCAAGGGATATGAAATAATTTTCTGCTGGATCCCAAGTCATGTAGGTCTCGATGGCAATGAGAGGGCTGATGCAGCTGCTAAATCTGCATCTGGCCCATCTCTTCCATCCATTCCTTTGTTTGATGTGAGAAGGTGTGTTAAAAAATTTACTCAAAATCTTTGGCAGGAGTCTTGGAACATGCAGGTCAACAATAAATTGCGTGCCATATTTCCATACATCACCTCATTAACAGTTTTACCGATACGAAGTGCTGATGTAAGATTAACCCGCCTTCGTATCGGACACACACGTTTCACACATAGACATTTGTTTCTAAACGAATTAAATCCATGGTGTGAAACGTGTGATGAACCATTCACTGTTTACCATATTTTAATTTCATGCAAATATTTTAACCAATATCGTTTACAATTTTTTAATTGTGATATTTTAACCATATATGATTTGCTTGGGGAACCACCTTACAGGAACCTATTTGCCTTTTTGAGGGCAATAGGTTTTATACATTATATTTAATTTACTTTTTTTAAATTTTAAAAGTATATATATTTTGATTTTCCTTTTATATGTAATTTTATTTTAATATATGTATACACTGATTTTTGTTTTTTAAAATTTTAATGTGGCTTGGGTTTTCAAAATAAAATAAAAAAAAAAATACATCTACTTCTAAACTTTATTCTTGGCGCAGCATGTCCGTTTTTGGACCTTGTGCCATAAAACCCAACCAACCAACCAACCACATCCAGTAAACAGTTGTGGAGAAGAGTGAAAGCAGCCAATGGAATCTATAGAGAATTTTCTATTCCTATTTTGAAATCCGGAGCTGCTATATACTCTTCTCCTAAGGACATCGCTAACGTCCTTGGTGAAACGTTTGCTAGCGTCTCAAGCAACGACTCTTATAGTCCTTCGTTCTTAAGGACAAAGAGTCGTGCTGAGCGAACACCAATTCGTTTCAACCATGGACAAGCTTTGCCTTACAACTGTGAATTTCGGATGTTGGAATTGAAGAGAGCATTACAGCAGGCCCATGATACTAGCCCAGGACCAGATGGAATCAGCTATCAAATGCTTCGTCATTTAAGTCCAGATTCCTTGCTGAACATACTTTACTTGTTCAATAGGATCTGGACTGAAAATAAATTTCCATCACTTTGGAGCGAAGCAATAGTGATTCCAATCCTTAAGGCTGGTAAGGATCCTTCTGTTCCTTCAAGTTATCGACCAATAGCTCTGACGAGTTGCTTGTGTAAGACTCTCGAACGTATGGTCAATGCCCGCCTCACCTATGTCTTAGAAATAAATAAATATATCCATATCAATCAGAGTGGCTTCCGTAAAGGAAGGTCCACTCTTGATAATATTACATACTTGGAAACGCAGATCCGCAATGCTTTTGTGCGGAGGAATCATCTCGTTTCCATTTTCTTCGACATAGAGAAGGCTTATGACCGTACGTGGCGTTATGGAATTCTCCGTAGGATGTATGATTTTGGCTTTAGGGGTAATTTGCCAATATTTATAGAAAATTTTTTATGCTCCCGTGGTTTTAAAGTTCGTATTGGTTCTGTTATGTCCAATACTTTTATTCAAGCCGAGGGTGTACCCCAAGGCTCTATTTTAAGTGTCACACTTTTTAACCTTTACATCAGTTGCATTCTTCATCAAATTTCACCTCCTGTTTATGGCACGCTTTATGTTGATGACCTGCAAATATCATGTGAGGGTTCTAACATGCGTTTAATTGAGAGACAACTACAAACATCAGTTAATAAACTTGCTGCGTGGTGTGCTGAGAATGGCCACACGCTGTCTCCTGGCAAGAGTAATTGTGTCCATTTCTGCAGGAAGACTAGCCTACATAATGATCCCACTATCTATATTAATAATACACCTATCCCTGTTGTCAACGAGATAAAGTTTCTGGGAATAATTTTTGACCGAAAGTTGAATTTTCTTCCGCATGTTCTTCATTTGCGGAAGAAGTGCGAGCGATCGCTTAATATCCTCAAGGTGCTTTCTAATACATCTTGGGGTGCTGATCGCACGGCACTACTTCGTGTCTACCAGTCATTAATTTTATCTCGTATTGACTATGGGTGTTCTGTGTATGGATCTGCTAGGTCTTCCGTTTTACGCAGATTGGATACAATACATCACTATGCTTTGAGAATATGTTCAGGCGCATTCCGCACATCACCCGTCCAGAGTCTATATGCAATATGTCATCAACTGCCTTTAGACCTGAGACGAATGCAGCTGTCTCTCAGTTATTATGCAAAAATCATGTCTGACCCTCATCATCCATTACGTTCCACGACTACTACACCTGCACTTACAAGGCTGTATGACGCACGTTCATACAGCATTCCACCTTTTCTCACTCGGACAAAAACTAGTCTATTACTATCTGACCTATATGATGTCCGTTTTGACAAAACGGACTATTTGTCTCATCCACCTTGGTATGATCCACAGATTAAAATCATCAATCCTTTTGCTTGTTTTAGAAAATCAGACACAGCAACTACTGTTTTCCAGCAGCTATATGCCTCACATCGCTGTCAGTAT
>JAJQOW010001959.1:0-28212 GCA_037975125.1 Latrodectus hesperus | reverse complement strand
ATAATAAGCGAAGAATAGTAAATGGTATTCACAAATTAGAATTCATTGTGAAAAGTTTAGAAATGTCTGCAAATGAATACATTTTATTTTGTGATGGCATTATTTCAAAACATTGTGGTTTAAAGGTTCTAATAAATAAAAATACAATAATTGTGATTTATAATTATGATTTCTGTTTATTTTAAAATCCTTTGAGTAGAAGTAATCATTGTTCATAAGAGAGTGTTTTTAATTCAATAAATTAGAAATTGCAGTTTGGAGAATTAATATCATTTAAACATTATAATTTTCCATATATCTGAAAAAAGTTAATTTTAACTATTATAGAATTATTAGTAGACTGCCTTTTTTTCTTGTTTGTTAGGCGCCATAAAAATTTATCCACTTGTTAAAAACTTTTCATGAAATAAATTCGAAAATGTACGTTTAAGTTATTCTATATTTTGATATTTTTTAAAAGGATTTCATAAATCTTTTAATTTAATAAATTAGACAGTAAATATTCCTCTAGGTATTAAGGAAGTCTCCAAGATTATGGAAAATAATTGCTAAGCAGGAATTTAATGTGTTGTGAATTCGAAATGTATGAGACAAAATTATATGTTTTATTGATTTTTTTAAATGACAAAATAATGTATTGTTATACAATTATTTTTAATTTTCCATATTTAAACACGTAAGAAATGAAAAACTAATTTTAATAATTTATGTGAGAATATAATATAATAGAGAATTTAATTTATCTGAGAATATATATATATATATATATATATATATATATATATATATATATATATATATATATATATATATATATATATATATATATATATATATATATATATATATATATATATATATATATATATATATATATATATATATATATATATATATATATATATAATATATATATATATATATATATATATATATATATATATATATATATATATATATATATATATATATATATATATATATATATATATATATATATATATATATATATATATATATATATATATATATATATATATATATATATATATATATATATATATATATATATATATATATATATATATATATATATATATATATATATATATATATATATAAATGCAAAATCAGATGTATAGCCAAAAGCTCAAGAATACATAAAATATAAATGCAAAGTTAGATATATAACCAAAAGCAAATAATTTGTGCCAATGTGGTCAACACCCCTGATGAAGCTGGCCATATTGGTACTTTATTCCATTTATATTTATCTTTATTTTATCTTTCTTTAAAGCGTTTTCAATGTAATTCTTTTCATTGTATTTTTTCAATGTGTTATTTTCCATTTGATATTTAATATATCGTTTTCCATTTAATATTTCAAGCTACAATATTTCAATGTGTTGTCTTCCATCTGATATTCTACTTTTGACATTTAATTTTTCAATGTATTATTTTCTATTTGGCATTTTTCATTGTATTTTGTTTCATTATATTATATTCTTTGCATATTTTATAAATTATACTATTAACTATATATATATAATATATATATATATATATATATATATGTGTGTGTGTGTGTGTGTGTGTGTGTGTATGTGTTGTCTTGCGCCAGCTAGGTTGGCAATATGAGGTGTGCTGCTCCACTTTTACAACTGAACTGTAATTTGGAGTAGAGCCTGACTTCCTCTGAACACACATGCCATAGGTACATGTTTAATGGGCAGACAACCATTCGCAACCCATTTCTACAAAGACAGGAGAGAGAGTGAGAGGAAGTACATTCATAACTGAACCATGTTTCGAACTCAGGACTTACCTATATACAGTCAGGCCCGCTAAGCACTTCGTTTTTCGTATCCTATAATTTGCATCATTTTATTGTATATATCTGGTCCCTTTTCATAAATGCATGAGCTACATCACACCTGTTGTGGAATTCCAAAATGTACATTACCAAATATGGTTAAGGAATATCGAACTGACCGATGATGTCATATCAGCCCACTATTTTCAATGAATGAATGACCAGTCTTTTGTATCCTTCTAAGGGGATTAAGTTCTCTCGAGGTCTTTTTTGGTGGAGCTCCCTTATCGAGAAGACGTGCTACAGATGTTATGTTTGATCGTCAAACTAAGAAATGTTTATGTACTCATAAACTTATTTTTGAAAATCTACCTCTTTGCGTTAGTTACTATATTTTACTGACTTATTTACTATATTACTATATTTTATTGATTTTTGAACTAGAATCTGTTTAAATTTAAATTATTACATTTCTAATGCTATTCTTGACAGCTAAAATATAAATATAATGTATTTTCTATTACAATTTATAGCAGTTTTTAATTTTTATATTATTATTACTTTTTTGGTTAACATTATTTTTCGAAAAAACCAGCTAAAACTTTGATAAATATATTATATTTTCGAATATATATATATTTCTATATTCTCTTTTCAATATTTGCCACATCAATTGTACATTGCTTAATGATCTAAAGGTATACTTATTTTTAAATAATATATATATATATATATATATATATATATATATATATATATATATATATATATATATATATATATATATATATAATTAAAATTAAATAATGAAACAAAAGTTAAAACAGTAGTTAAAGATTTTATATATTGTTGTTCTATATTTAGTAAGTTTTGCCTCATGTTTTTGTATATAATTTAAGCTTAAAAAATGTGTGTGCTTATGTTATATATAAATAATTTTCCTGATTATTATATGAGGTAAAATAATGAGAAAGAATGATGTGTTATAAGCTCAAGTACTTCATGAGCGTTTTAAGCTGAAGTATTATGAGTATAAGCACTTCACTTAACACTATTTGTTTACAGTAATAAGTGTTTTTGAGTTAGGAAACACATAAAATTAATTTTATTAAAAATGAATCAATTTATTTAATAGTTATAATTTGATATAGCAAAATATCGTTATTCCTAAAAATATCAAATTTTTTGTTGTGTTTCAGATAGTAAAAGTTTTTATTTCTTGCGACCGAAATTCGAATATCTTCCAGTGTTTGAATGGATCTACATGAAATACCAGAGCTGAGGTAGCCTAGTGCTTAGTGCATAAGCACTCCATCCGGAAGAATGGGGTTCTATTAACAATGCCGTCGAAATCAACCGAATACAAGTAATATACGTACTCGCTAAATCTGTGGAATCAAAAGTCTTTTGGTAGGTCATTGAGGAGTTCCTATGGACATAATGATCTGCAAAATATTTCCTCCTCTTCCAGATTAATGTCAAAAGGAAAAGAGAGTTTCCTCTGGTGGTGCCATCTATCGGAGAAGTTTAGAGCAAAGTCGTTCTTTCACCTTCGTGGTGCTCTATTTAAACGAAAGACGCACCTTACGGACTTAAATTCGCATAGCCAACGGCACAGCGTGTTTGGCTTGTCCAAGTGTCTTAAGTAAAAACAACACATGAAATACAGTAAAGTAAAATAAATAAAATCAGTAATTTTATCAATTTCATAACTTGATCTCAACTTGCATAATTTGATAATATTATCATTATATTACTAAATCTCTTTCCGAATTCAAGATCAATTGTTTTGTATTTTGAATTATATATCACTTCGGGAACTTACTAGAACACTCTATCAATTTGGTAAATTGATCTTACTATCATCATATACCTTAGTGTTAAGGCATTAGTTCATTTTAATTAAATTTTTGTACGTAAATAATTTATGCCATTTCCCAAAGACACAGTTTTTAAGCAACATATGGTTATTCTTGTATGATTTCTACTCTTTAATTTTTCTTTCTACAAAAAACACTTAAAATTTCCTTTGGTTATTTTATCTTGTGCCACAAAAACTAATCAATCAATCAATTTTATATCTCTTTCCTTCCCATTCCCTTTAAAAGTGCGGAGAGTGTTTTCACTACGTGGTTCTTATGCACGTGGTATTTCCGGACTAGAATGTTCGAAAATAATGCACAAAAAATAATAAAACAATCTATATCTAATACCCGGAAAAATATTTTTTTCATTTTTGTTAATTTATTGTAATTATTTTTATTAATTTTTGATTATAATATTTAAAAAAAAAAAAAAAAAAAAAAAAAAAAAAACATCAACCAACTTTATACTTAAGCCGTCAATTAAATCAGTATACATTTTGGCTATACATACATTAGTATACATCAAAATCAGTATACATTTTGGCTGCCGAGCTGGTTTTCTCGTGGAAAGCTTGATTGGTCCTATGCAGAAGTTTTCGGTTTATAAACTTTCAAATATTGAAAGTAAAAAGTGGTTTTTTTCAGCATATTTAAATTTTTACTATCTAAAAGATAAAAATGCTGTTCAAGCAAGAAAAACTATCTAATGAATGAGGAAAAGAGGAATTGAGAAAACAGCAGTGTTAAAACTGGATTGCAGAGTTTTAATTCAGCAATTTTGATATTGAAGTTGTACCAAATTCTAGAGGATGACTTAAGGTTATGCACACACAATAAAAACACAATTAAAATACTAATCGGTGTTGAACATTGAATAAAAATTCAAAAAATCGCTGAGAGTTTAAATTTATTGATTCCTAGCTTTCATAATCATCTCAAATGATTTGATCTTGGTTTAATCCAAAGGTTTTTATGCGATTCTTATGTTCTTACGGAAAAAATTTGTATCATCACATTGAAATATGTGATTTGCTTTTCAAATGTCAAGAATATGATTCATTTTTGAAGTGGATCATCACTGAAAATGAGAAATGAATTGTTTACAACCATGTTAAAGAAGGATATCGTTCAGTAAGAAAGATGAACCGACTCAAAGTACTTCGAATGCATATAATATTCATCAAAAAAAGGCTCGTTCGTATTAGTGAGATTTCATGAGAAAAGGTTTGTTTTACCCGGACAATGCAACGATAAATTCTGAAATGTACTGTCACCAATTAAAATAATTCAATTATTTACTTAAAATGAAGATGCCAGTATTGATCAATTGAAAGTAACAGTGTTTCAAAATGATAATGCCCGATCTTACGTAAGCATGTTAACTCACTAACACTTCTACAGCCTATATATTTGAAGAATACGTTATATTATCATTCTAAATATAACGTATTCTTCAAATACACTTTCTGATTGTTATTTGTTATGATCTTTACAAAATTATCCTGATTGTATTTATAAAATCTGTTTATCAAATAAGGAGGTGAACAATTACCTTAATGTATACACACACACACACACACACACACACACACACACACACACACACACACACACACACACACACACACACACACACACACACACACACACACACACACACACACACACACACACACACACACACACATATATATATATATATATATATATATATATAGATATATATACATGAAAGACGTTCATTACTTTTACAATGAATAAATAAACATTTATAAATTATCAAATAGTATACAAAAACTTATAACACTAATATAATATTTTAAATAGTTGTTAAAATTGCAATGAATCGTAAGAATTTATTGGACAAAAATTACGATTAAACTACACAAAATTCTGTATATATTTCAAGAATTAATCTGTATATAACTGTTTTTAATTTTTAAATTAGTTACCACTGAACTGATCAACACGTTACTAGTAAATAAGACTGGTAATTTTCCAAATATTGCGAGAAATATTTTCGGTAACTACATAACCGTTGTATATAAATTGCAAATATCTTCTATAAGATGGCGTTATTTAACAGCTAATTTAAGGGAGCCTGATCTGTGCCAGACATTTTGGTTTCTTGATAGATAGATAGGAAGCCGGGAAAAGAGTAATTGCCTGGCAGAGGAATGCAAGTACCTCGCAATTACACCTCTGACAGATTACTGCGCATGCCCGACGTGATCCGAAAGAGTCTGTGGGGAAAAGTGGAAATGGAGGTAACAAATGGATGTGAGTGACCACCATCCAACTGTTGCAGTTTTTATCTTTATTTGATGCAATAGTGAAAGAAATGAATACGAGTGAGAAAGTTCCTATATTAATTCAAATAAAAGTGCATCATACAATTTATATTGGAAAGTGAATTTAAAGTATATTTTGATGCTTTCGAATTTAGCAAATATTTAATGATTTCCTTGTTATATTAACTTTTAATTCAAAATTTTTATCTGTTTATTTTTTACATGATATCCCAACAGATAATTGGTCATTATTTATCTATCTGTCTATCTATATCTATCTATCTATCTATCTATCTATCTATATATATATACATATATATATATATATATATATATATATATATATATATATATATATATATATATATATATATATATATATATATATATATATATATATATATATATATATATATATATATATATATATATATATATATATATATATATATATATATATATATATATATATATATATATATGTATATATATATATATATATATATATATATATATATATATATATATATATATATATATATATATATATATATATATATATATATATATATATATATATATATATATATATATATATATATATATATATATATATACACATATTTGTACAATTGCGTATAACCAATCACATACAAAAATAAATGGTAAAAAAGAACAGTTAACAAAAACTACCCAATATAATCTATAAAATAAAGGTATATTTTCAATGGAAGTATTTTCAATGGAATTTTGTTTCTAAAATAATATTTTTATTCATCTAAAAGATACAATGGTTGATTCAAGCATTATTGTGCAAAAAATTATGCTTCGATAAAGTAATCTTCCAAAATAATATATAGAAAATAATATCGTTATTTGTTATTGCATTAAAATCTCTAGAAATGTAATGCTTTATAGAAAAGTAAGGATATTCTTCTGTTAAATACTTGAGACACACACACTGAATTTACAAGAAACATTTGAAATGCTCTGTAAATATTTATCAAGCTTTTTCTCAGATAAAAATAAATATTCGCAATGGTGAGGATGAATACAGTTTTTAAAAATTAAGTTTTTTTATATTATAAAATGGAAATATGAATTTTTGTTAGAAATTTAATAAATTTGGCATAGAAAGTGGTGAGTACTTAAAGATGCTAAATGTAGCAATTGAAGAAGTTTCGTAATATATGTTATTGATTGCACAAATCACATTTTGTAATATTTTTTCCAAAATAAGTTATTAATATATAAATGAACTATTTGTAAAAATGGCAGTACTTTTAGGTGCATTTTTCATATTAAAAATTTAAAAATAATTTAATTAATATTTTTAATTTTTAATTAGAATGTTAAAATATTTTAAACAATAATTTTCAAGTATATAAAGTAAGTAATGGAGACTGAATAAAATGGTTGTCTTTGATATCTTGAATTAGTTATTTACTCTACAGAAAAGGCTTAAAAATATAATCATTATTAACGTAATAGCAAAGTAAATAATATTTAAAATAATGGAGCTTAAGCTGTAAAATAAATTGCTGTGAGTTATTTAATTTTTATTTCAAGTTTAGCACTTAAATTCTTAATATTGAAATTTCTTAGTGATTTATGTTTTTATATGTATTTTATTTCTATATCTTTTATTTTAAAATATAAATTGAAAGAAAATTGATAAATTTTTAAATTATTAGTTATACATAATTAAATTAATCAGAAAAATGCAAAATTTCTTGCAATTTTGATTCGAATATCAATTTAATTAAAAGAAAATTTTAATGTTGGTGTAAGCAAGGCATTATTTAAAAAAATTAGAGGTAATTGCTTACAAATGTGGCAATGATTAGTTTAAAATTGATAACAGTTAATGAAATTTAAAAAAATTTAAATCGTCCTTGCCAGTTTAAACAAATTATTAAGTGAATATTTTATCGTTTTTTTTTATTTTGCTTTTTCTTTCTTCCATGGAATGGCTTGAATCAATAAAAAAACAGCTTCTCAAAACGATGCTATGCTCCTTATATAAGAAAATGCTTTATTAACAAAATGAACTTCAACACTATTCTCAAATATTCAACGATGAACCTCGCCTTGTTTGCTGCCTCTCAAAGAATGCGATTTGAAGGCAGGCATAAAATTCGTCGACAAGTCGGGTTTACAACACTATCTCAGTACGATGTAACCTAAATGAAATGTCATCTGTCATCATGGATATATTAAACAGATGACAATTGTAATAAAGTCGTGTAGTCATAATCTCAATTGAAACGAAAGGAACAACAACTTTATGGTAAATATGCAAATAAATATTTCTATACCTAAAAGAAAAATTTAATTTTTATGGATACATATTATTTGTTACATCTACATAACTGCCTTTATATTCAATTCAAAAATACGGTTTCACACGAAAATTATTTCAAATTCGAATTTTTTATTCATAATTAACATTTTTAGTTTTTCTAAGTAAAATGACAATAGAAAAAGCTCAAGAGAATTAATTTACACGACATGAATCCTAAGAGAAACAAATAATTAATTGTATGGATTTACCAAAATCTTTTTGGGTTTTTGTAAAACAATTGTCTAAATGAATTATTTTCTCGTCATTAAAATATTTTTCAAATTGTTCTACTACGTAATAAATGTCTTAAAATATATTTAAATTTCTATATTTATGAATTTCTTTAAAATTTAATTGTTTTAAATGCATTAGAAACTTAATATCTTTTATAAAAAAAAAAGAAATTTTTATTTGCTTTAAAATTGCTTACTTTAGCTATGGTAACATAAATCATGATTTATTTAATTTATAATATTTTGCAAGGAAATGGACCAATAAGGCAAACTAGAATAAAAATCATACCAGCCATTAATAATTTAATCAAGAACATTTTTGCTGAGCCATAGCAATTTTCTCGGTGACACATTTGCTAATTAAATATTAAAGTCGATTCGCACCTAATGTCAGATTCTAAAACTGTTGCCACATTTCTGAAACTGCTCAAAACTCGATAATTGTTAAGTGCCATGGAATTATTAAAATTTCATGATTAATTCCGTTCTTTTATCTAGAGATTTTAAGGAAAAAATTTATTTTTGAAGCCCACGATAATTAATATTACCATGCTATTTTGCGTTATCTTCAGAAAAAGAATGAATACACTCTCTTTTTACTTTAAAATAAGTGTTAAATATTTAATTCCAGAATAGTAAGAATTAAAATAATATGTGTTTCTAAACACAAAAGTAGAAACAATAAAATTAATTTAGATAAAAAAAACTGCTTTAAATAGGCAGATAGACACTTAAATAAAAATTTAATGCATAATCTCTGAGTAGTAAATTTCATAGCATTGAGACGCTGAATAATAAATTGATGTACTTATGGTGGGACATTTGAGGGTCTATAGATTAAGAGTATTAAAAATTGAAAGAAAAGCTCAGTTTGAAAAATTAATGTTAGCAACTGGATAATTTAAAGGCAGCAGTCCAAGAAAATAGGCCGGTGATGTTCCAAGAATATTGTTCGTCAAAATGTTGTACAACAAGGCTGGGAAATTCTGTTCCATACATCTTATTCCCCGGATTTATCACCCTAGATCTATCACTTCTTTTTGTCCTTATAGGGCAACAGCAATAGGTAAAGTCCTAGATCAAGTGCTTCTGAAACTTAATATAGTTTGGATAACTTATTTGAAAGTCACGAACAAACTCTGAAAATTCCTATTTTTTAATGATTGATAAATGAAATGGAACATTTATTTGTATTCGCTGTTACTTGTTTCAACCATCGTACTTCGAATTATTTAAATCTAAATAACTAATTAGAATTTGGAGAACATTTATTAGTTACTTCAAAGTTTAACAAACAATTACGTGTATAAAAACGTTATATTTGTTTTAAATTCTTGAGATATTAAATTATAATATCTCAAATAAAAATTTCGTAAATAAATAATGCTATATACTAAAAACATTTATTTATTAATAATACAGCGATGCTGAAGAACCTCCCATTCGAGCTCTTGGAGTGAGGCTTTGACGACTTGTGCAACATGGGGCCTAACGTTGTCGTGAAGGAGTATTGTTTGACCACATGTCGATCAGGTCTTTTCAGTCGAATAGCCTCATTCACGTGGTTGAGCTGGGCAGTGTAGAGCTCCTTGTTGACTGTGGTATTCTTTTCGAGCATTTCCCAGTGTACCAAGAGGTCCTTAAACTGGCTCAACATTTTCTTTGACACCAGACAAGGCAATTTTTGCCAAAACGGCATCAACAAATGAGTCGAGAGGTAGGAAGAGGTAAGCAGCAACGGCGAATATATAATTGATTAACTTATATAATAATGTTTTTTGTTTAAATAAAAGTCTTTAAGAACGTTAGGAACTTATTCCCTAACCTTATATATAATACGATTTTGCTGCTAGAATGAATTTTTGCTTAGACAGGCATAAAATGAGGAATTTTCATTTCATTCAGTCTCATATATATGTTGGGTATACTAAAAAGTGTACTTCTTTCTGGAAAAAATGCGGATAGAAATTTCAGGAATTCAACAAAAGCTTTTGACCATAGGATATCTGATACATAGTGTCGAAACTAGCAGAAAACATAAAATACCTCCATAATGTTTTTTCAAGATTATTTTAATTTCGCATTAAACATTGACAAATATGCAAATAATTTAACTTTTGTTGAGTTTTTCATGTGTATCTTAAATATAGATTTATTTCTTAAATGTTTACTCACATTTAAGGAGATGCAACGGTTATATTTTGCATCTTTTGCTAGTTTTTATGTGGAATTTCGAATGAAGTGATTTGTAAACTGCAAATTTTCTTTGTTTTGAGATATGTTTAAAAAAATAAAAAAAAAACTCCCGAAATTAGGGTTTTTATTTTTCTCAAGTTCCTATTATTCTCAAGAGTCTTAACAGGCCAGCTTGTTTTAGAATAGAATATATAGAAAATATATATAACATTATATAACGAAATGTTGTTACGAAGATTGTAAATATTTTTTTGTATTCGTCTTCAGATATCGCAGATAGACCCGAGCTCCAGTTCGGGGACAAAAATCGAGAACTATAGAATCACTGGATAATCGTTAAGAACAACTTATCCAGTGATTTGACGAAATTTTTTGCGGCCACTTAGAGTGATAATTGGTGACTTAACAAGGTTCTTAGTGACCACTTGGCGAGATTTGGCTAGGAATGGATAGTTCTGGAAACTTCCACCACCTAAGCTCTAAGGCCTTAACTGAGCAAGATGGCCTGGAAGCTTTAAGACCTTGGAGAAAGACCTAGGCATTCTCGCCAAGCAAGCTATAAATACCACCGTTCCATGGACCGAGTCAGTTATCTGAGTTTCCAGCGGCAGTGATAAGCTAGTGGATACGAGCTGTCTGCTTGAGGTGTTTGAAGACCTCTGTTTTGGGAAGCTGTTTAGAGTTGAATTTATTTGTATATAATTGTGATTTTCAACTGCTGGGCTTTTCCGACATCTTGTATAAATTTACACAAATAAAATTCCTGTGATTGTTCAGAGAATATTTCATTGACTCTCAATCAACACAAACCACGAAGCTCGGTACAATATGGCCTATTTTTGAATTTAAGTAATTTAAATTTACAAGTATAAGAAATGATTTATTCTCTTGAAACATAATTGGTAAATTATCGTGACAACTGACGAAGAATTGTCACAGGTCATTGTTATTTACTGAAAAATAATATTGATTACTACTAAAGTGCATTCACTATAAAAAAGGTTAAAATATTTCGTAAATGAAGAAATATGTATCCTAGTGTATCCTATTGCATGTATTTTAAATATATGATTTTATTGAACTAAATGGGAAATATATCCTAACTGTGATTTGGTAGAAAATAGAGACTTAATTAAGTATTTGTATTATCATATATTTCATATGATAGCTGGAATTAAGTTTATAAACACTGTAACACTTAAAATTACGTAATTAATTGACACGATTAGAATAAGCAAATTAATGTAATTTTTTAAGGCATGATAATATCATTTTTATATCAATTTAGTCATTTCTCTGATATTTGATTAATAAATTCTCACTAATTTAATATTTTACATCACCATAAAATTTTGGTCAACAAACATTTATCTTAACTTTTTAGCTATTATGTAAGGATATGAGTTTTCAATTCATTTTTAACCAAAAATTGGATTATAATAGTTATTATTTTATTTTATATTTAAAAAGGAATTTCGATATGCATTTATATGAATGCGATACAAAATATTCAGTTAGTAAAATGAGTCATTTCTGGCATTGATTTGTAAAATTTTAAAAGTAAATTACTATTTATATATAGGCCATATAATATTAAGATAGTGTTCTTTCTGCTAATTATTTTTCTAAAAAACGGAAGAAGGAAAAACCAAAATTAAATTATTGACAGGAATATGTTTTAATAATTTTGAGAATTATTTAAATGTTAATCTAGATTCCTTTTTAAAACTTTCATGTTATTATTTATTTCCAATGATAAATTATATTAATTTTGCAATCACAAGATTATCTGAAAATATTTTAATATTTTTAAAATTAAAAAATATTTACGACAAAACTATGCTATTAGATTTATAAATAGCTTACAATAGACTAAACATATTTTTTTAATGTTTTATAAATAAAATTAAAGATTAATTCACTCTAACAAAATATTAATTGTGATTGTTTAAAATGTTAATTCAAATTATTTTTATTTATAGTTTGAAATGCATCCCTAATCTTTTAAAATTCTTATATAAATTTATTTAAGGAATTTTAATGTATCATGAAAAAATTATGTTTATTTTGATACACAAAATATTTTACTGCAGAAATCATTTGTCTACGAAAGAATTAAATATTTAATTTCTATTGTTTATTAGGTTTGGTTTGTTTGTCGCTCAACGGTCATTGTTTGCACACGAGTGCTAATTAGACCGGGACTTACGGCTTAAAGTGGATTCCGAACCACAACAAACATCCATGCCCAAGGTGGGATTCGAACCCACGAACTGTTGAACCAAACTATTGTTTATTAAGTATATTTATTTACTTGTTCACTTGTTATCAATTTTAGTACTTGCAGTTTTATACTTAAAAATTAAACACAATTCAGCTTTTTTAATGACAAAATGTATTATGCTTATTTTAGTTTTATTATTATATTTTCATAGAAAATTTACATAAGTAAAATATGTTTTAAGACTAAATAGTTGTAAATAGTTATAAGGATTTATTTTAATTTCATCAATTGAAATATTTCAGATAAAAATACTTATTATTTAAGTACTCTTATTACTACAAAATTTGGTAACTCAATATTATTTTAATTTCAAATATTTCTGCAAAAATGTAAGCATCTCAATATAAACAAAGTATTTATAATTATTGTCTCAATTTATAAGAAGAAAAATATCGTTATGTATATTTATATATATATCATTTTAATTTACCTAACTGTCATTTCTTAAAAAGTTAATTAACTTTAAATACGCATAATTAAATTCCGCTTCAGTTTTAGAAACAATAAAATATACTTTAATTGAAGTTTTGTGCAGTTACATTTAAAATCTAATTCCAAGTATTCTTTTAATTTCCAGTGAAACCTTTTATTTAAGTTTGTAATTTGGTAAAAAAATATATATATAACTATAATGATGCTTGAAAATGAGGAATCATATTTTTCGATAACTCTTATATTCATATCATTTTTAAATTTAACCATTATATTTTCTACTACTATTTACATTATGTCTTCAATTTTAATTATATTTTACGCTTTATTCATCAATTAAGCAGAGACGCTGAAATTAAGCTGAAATACTTGCGAAATATTATAAAGTAAATAATTAAGAAATTAGCTTATGAAAACTTGTGTTTTATTTCTTAAAGGAAGATTTAAACTATCTCAATATATACTTAATAGTTTGTCTTTGTTTTATTATACATTTCTGTTATTTTAAAAGTTTAGAATAGTTGGGTCGTATAGGTAAAACATTATTAAAATTTAAGTAATTTTCTATTGTTATAATGAATAATTTCATTTTCGTAAAAGCGGAAACATTCCAACAAAGTTAGGTGATTGCTATGGAAACTCATTTGAAATATTTTCGTAATTATATGGAATTATTAAAAAACAAAATTTTATAAATTGTAAAATGAATTATTTTGGAAAAAAATTATTATATGCATATAATATGAATTGCTTTATATTTATTTCACAATTAATTGACACCTTTGGTGAAATTTCTTTATTTGACAAAATATGATGGTGTTAATTCATTTTACAAATTGAAATACATATTAAGACTTACATATTCACTAACTTGAAAATTAGTGAATATAATTATTGTATTGAAAACCAAAATAAAAATAAAGAAACTTTAAATATTATATTTTGTATTCATTAAATGAGATTCTGGAATGTGTTTCTAATAAAACAATTTAAAACAGAAAATATGTGATAAAGTTTGCTTATGAATATAAATTATTACATTTAAACCAAATAATATTTATTATTTTAAATATTCCAAGAATAAAAAATTGAGGTTATTTTAATATAGAATTGGAAAATGCATTAAATATTATCATAAAAATGTTAATATATGCGAAAAAAATTGAAAACATTATGAAAAGTGAAATTTAGGGGTTTTGTATTATTTTATTACATATATTAAGGATTTTCAAGTCAAACATTTAAAACAGAGTAGAAAATATACTGAAAACTTAAAATTAAAAATATTTTATTTGAATTATCAACGAATAATTTAAAAATAATTTATTGAGATTATGGCAGTATCTTGAAGTGTTTTGTGGCAATATTCTTTTTTTACCATGAACTATTTACTGAAATTAACATATAAAAGTTGTCCAAGTAATAGAAAAGTTTTGCAGAAAACAGTGGCTTTTACATGTGTAGAATTTAATAAAATAATTCAGGATATAATGTACACAAGATACGTGCTTTGTTTATCTTATTGCTTATAGATATGATCGCGTGTGTGTACTATTATTGTACATCATAGTATAATGAATTTTATTTCCAATGAAGCTAAGTGGAGAAATGTGTAAGGGGTATAAAGAAAGCAAATAGTATTAGCTTGTCTAGTCGGTCCATCGATAATCACAGTGGCACAATTGGAAGTAATGTCAATATGCCCCGCGTTGAAGACCATCATAGCGTATTGTAATCATAACAAAACAGCATCTTCAAAACAGAACAGGAGTAGGAAAATCAAAACCCACTGAGAGAGATATAATAGTATTAAGAAAGAATATAATCATCAGAAGCAGAACAGGAGTAGGAAAACCAAAACCCACTGAGAGAGATAGATTGACATTAAGAAAGGTTATAATCATCAGAAGCAGAACAGGAATAGGAAAGATTGGATGACATTAAGAAAGGTTATAATCATCAGAAACAGAACAGGAGTAGGAAAACCAAAACCCACTGAGAGAGATAGATTGACATTAAGAAAGGTTATAATCATCAGAAGCAGAACAGGAATAGGAAAGATTGGATGACATTAAGAAAGGTTATTATCATCAGAAACAGAACAGGAGTAGGAAAATCAAAACCCGTTGAGAGAGATTAGAGGACATTAAGAAAGGTTATAATCATCAGAAACAGAACAGGAGTAAGAAAATCAAAACCCACTGAGAAAGATTGGATGACATTAAGAAAGATTATAAACATCAGAAACAGAACAGGAGTAGGAAAACCAAAACCCACTGAGAGAGATAGATTGACATTAAGAAAGGTTATAATCATTAGAAGCAGAACAGGAGTAGGAAAGATTGGATGACATTAAGAAAGTTTATAATCATCAGAAACAGAACAAGAGTAGGAAAATCAAAACCCGTTGAGAGAGCTAAGAGGACATTAAGAAAGGTTATAATTATCAGAAACAGAACAGGAGTAAGAAAATCAAAACCCACTGAGAGAGATTGGATGACATTAAGAAAGGTTATAATCATCAGAAACAGAACAGGAGTAGGAAAATCAAAACCCACTGAGAGAGATTGGATGACATAATGGAAGATTATAATCAGAAACAGAACACCATTATAGCAATAATGACTTCTTAACTTTAGTTAAGAAGTCATTATTGCTATAATGGTGTTCTGTTCTTGAAATTTGACATTATTTCAAGGATTTGACAACTGTTTCAAGATGATGTTAGTGTGAGTAGACGATACAGCACAGATCATCACTCAATTACTAGGCCGAATGAAGACCGGTATTTGGTAGTTACTGCCAAAAGAAACATAAAAGAAACAGATGGAGCACAGCATCAGACATGTCTCGTCAGCTCTCTTCAAGGTAGACCATGTAAAGACGCTTAATGCACATTGCTCTATATGCTCCTAGGCATTTCAGATGTGTTCCACATACCGCAACTCACTGTCACCTGCGGTTTATCCTGGAGTAGAGAGCATGCATTGCAGACACCACAACAGTGGTCTTGTGTGATGTTTTCTGACGAGTCCAGGTTTAGTTTCAGATTTTCGCCGGACTTTCATATGGAGAGGCCGAGGTACCCGATACCACCAAGAGAACACCATTGAACGACAACGTTATGGCGGTGCAGAATTGTTCATTTTGGGAGGAATTATTCTGGATTCCAGAACTAACCTGCATGTTCAGAATATAATCTTGAACGGCCACACCTATCAGGATGTCATGCTGGATCAACATGTTTATTTATTTCGGGGTGCCATGGATACTGAATTTCTGTTTATGGAGGACAACACCCTTCCACACCGTGCAAATATTGTAGACGAATGGTTTCAATCGGAGGATATTAACCTATGGACTAGCCAGCATACTCACCTGACTTGAATCAAATAGAGCCTGAGTGGGACATGCTTGGCAGACGAATTGCAACCCATCAATCTCCTTTCACATGTATACCGGAACTTTGGAGGGTATTGCTTGATGAGTGGTGTAATATTCCGCAAGATCAGATCGATAATTTAATACTCAGCATGTCTAGGCGTTGTAAGGCCTGTATTGCATCCTCTGGGGGGCATACTATGTATTAACCATCATACGAACAATTTTATATTGGTTTTTGTAAATAGGTTCTTTTTTTAAATTTACTCCAGGGTGTAAAAATTGCAATTTTTATTAATGATATCGACTAATAGCATCTTTTTTGTTCTTTACCTTTTGTTTAATAAACAGACTTTACAAATAAGTCACATTTGTTTTGCTCCTGTCTCTTTCTCTGCCTGAACATACATTATCCTTAATTTATGGAAGCGAGGGCATTACAATTCCTATTTTGACCATATGCATCTCTGCCGAAAAAAATCTCTATAATAATTATTCTTAATTTGGTATTTAAGCGTATTTTTAAAGCAAATGTTTCGTGTTCTCTGGAAGTTTAATAAACCTTAGAGTGATTTCAGTGGAATATAGCTAGATAGTTTTTTAGAATATAGTTTTTTGCTTTTATAAAAATATGTTTTTCATTTTCTTTTACAATTCTGTAAAGCTAATGCATCTGTATACTTCGGAAGGCTTTATATGCTTTATTTTTATATTAAACATATACTAAATAGATATAATTAAATGTATAAATATTTATTTCTAAGTGTAATTAAATTCATAAAACTAATACTAATCTGTAACATTAATGTTTTTAGTTGTATATTATTTAGCGAATTTAGTATTTTGTCTAATTAGGAATTTCATAGTTAATTAATACGTATATATGTAATTACATATTTTTATAAGTCTTATATTCTTTTTAACCTATTATATTCTTTTAATAAAATTCATTAACGAGATTTTTTCTTTAGTGGCCACGTTTTCATGATTTTCTCGGAAATATTTGAAGTTTTATTAAAAGGAATATATTTTTGATGATTCAGCGCATAATCGATCTATCAAATCAATTTACCCTGTTCTATTTCTATAAAAAAATTTACATTTAATAGTATATAATACTTTTCTTTATACGATTGGGTTAGTAACTGAATTCAAATCGTTTTATTAAATTGGTAAAATATGTATGATATTAAATACTTTTGGCACAAAGTTGTACATCAAGCGAAAGAGAATAGATAGTTCTACCTAAATATATGTTTTCGTTGTTACTGAGATTCATTTTCTTGTTACTCATAGATCATTAATATAGAATGTCAAATTGTAAAGAAGTTGCAGTTTCGACACCTTTTCTTTTCCTTTAATTAATGAACAAAGGCTGCAAATGTTGTTCACAACATTTGTGATGTTTATGAAGTGGGATCTACAACTGAAAGAACCCCTTAAGTGATATGCAAATTTCCAAAAGTAAATTTTTTTCTCAAAGACGCACCCTATTCTGGCCATTCAGTTGAGTTCGAAATACTTGTTGAACTTTGGGAAAACATTATAAACTTAAAGGAGAATACTCTCTTAACGACTTGTATATGTTTATTGAAAAAAACCTTTTAACGACATTATTAAAAACAACGGGAACTTAATTTCCAAGCCAATACTATGTTTGTTTTACGCTTTAAAAATGACTATTAAATGAATGAATGTTACAATGTTGGAGACAGCATGTAAATTGGAGTGTCTAAGCTCAAGGCAAATATACACACGTTTCAAGTAAGTGTAAACTAATGAAAATTTTGGATTTAACCAAAAGATTTGAAGAAATACCACAGAAATAACATAAATCATGCCCATGCTTCTATATATTTATCTAGTAAATTCAACTAATTAATTGAAAATGTAACAGCGTAGAGTAATATATGTGAATCTCTTCCTTCTCGTAAAAGAAGCATATTATTTGCTAGATTTGTAACACGATTGTTAATTACTGCAACTCTTTTACATCGTTTCAATTTAAAAGAGTCTGAAATTTGTCAAATATGCATGGTGTGCAGTGGTAAAGATGGTATAATATTTTTTTGTGATGAATACACTATTTGAAGAAACAGTGTTCAGAACGGGAATTTTTAAGAAAAAAGTCTGACTTTTAAAGAAAGACTGCAAATGATAATGACTAATTGGACAAATGTATGAAGATTTTGAAGATCCCTTCATTCGGTGGACTTATTCAGAATAAAAATTAAATTTTTGGAATGATAGAAAGAATAGCCTTCAAAATCGCTGAAATCACTTCAATTAACAAACAATTCTTGTAATTGTTGGTTATGTGTCACACACAATATGCGCAAACTGTTTTCAAAGTAAGAAAAAGTTACATATTTGATTAAACAAGTTAAAATACGAATATATATTTCGCTGAAATTCATAAATTTATAAATGAGGGAAATTCTTCCAATAGAAATATTGTTTTTACTCCTAATTTCCTTTAATTTATGCAATTTTTTGTGTTTTCAAGTATTAGAAAATTTCAATTGCAATGATTTTATAAAAAAAGGGTTTTTCACATCTGCTTCTAATAAATATTTTTTTATTGTGTATAATTAAAGAACATAATTATGTAAACATCTGTGATATAGTATTGAAATTATTTCAAAACTTATTAATATAATAATTATCATTAAATTTTAATCATAATATAAGTTTTAGTAATGATTAATCTTTTTATATACAGTCTTACATTTTTCTAGTGTTAATGCTGTTCTTGTCTGCTCCCATACCCATGACCAGCAGTGCTAAATCATGTCAATGAATTCATTCACACTGTTGAAATACAGTTCTAGTAGGAGTACTCAAATCAGGTCTTGCTTGGATAGACCCAGGCAAGAAAAAAGCTGTCTAGGGAGGCTTGGGCCAAAGAGCACCTAGTTTAGGTTTCGAATTGTTTTTTGCCTCCAACTAAAGTCATGGATTACGGATGACAAATAAAGAAAAGATAAGTGTAGTTAGAACTCGTATACTGCGGCCCCGAACCAAAGAGCTGCCAGGACACTACTTCCTAGTAATAATTGTTTCCTTATTTAAATTTAAAAAAGCTACCGCATTTTTCGGAATCTATTATTCTAATATAAAGCTGATGTTTTTAATATGCAGTTATGTGTTTTGAAATTTAAAAATAAATTTCCTGGAGAAAAAGATAAGTTTAATTCAAAATGATGAAAAAAACTGTAAGAGTATTTGCAAAAAGAATTAGTAAAATATAAAAGGTTAAAAAATTATATATTTCTCAGATAATGTTTTAGTGAAAAGTAAAACTTCATTATTTTAGTTTTATTTTGAGTAAAAAAACTTAATTATATTTATGGGACTTATTCAAACAACTATTACATTGCATATTTAAGCATAAAAAACAACAAAATAGGAAATTGTTTTCCTTAATAATATGTTTATAATTTTTTAGTATTCTTAATGTAACGTTATTATATATTTTTCATTTATACATTATTAAACAATAATTTAAGTGATTGTAACACACATTCTCTTTCTAAACGGAAAAAATGATTTCAGTTTAAATAGGCTTTATATTTATGGTACATTCTTTCTGCTATTTTGTAAATGTTAAAGAAAATATATATATATATATATATATATATATATATATATATATATATATATATATATATATATATATATATATATATATATATATATATATATATATATATATATATATATATATATATATATATATATATATATATATATATATATATATATATATTAAGATACCGCTCCACGCTGTTTCTTTTAGCGCTGTTTTGGTTACACGCTCTTTTATTTTAACTGCTGGGATTCACCAAAATTGCAAACAGATTTGGGCTTCACAATATCCGAAGCAGATTATCTCTGTTTGTTCTTTTGAATAAAGTTATGTGAACACATTTTTGTCCTTTCAAACATTTGCCACCTGAGAAAACTGCCTTAATCCAATTTACGGTTCAAGGCGTTGTATCAAATTTTAAGGCTTATTGCTTGCAGTCAACATTCAGATAAATGCTTAGAAAAACTGACATCAAAGAGAAACAATCAATATATATATATATATATATATATATATATATATATATATATATATATATATATATATATATATATATATATATATATATATATATATATATATATATATATATATATATATATATATATATATATGATGAAAAACTACAATTCCATGTATGCTGTAGTAAATATAAACCGTTCCTGGAATGAAGCAACAGAAAAATGTTTTAAATTGATGTGGAAGAACATCTGGTCAGATCTAAGAAAGTGCGATGACACTGGACATTCTTTCGATATGAATGTGCAATTAGCGAAACAAACCAGTTTAGATGAGAAAAATGTGGAAGGTGTCGGAGAAACAGTAAAACAAACAGAAGAAAGTCTTTATCGTGATGAGCGGAAAAAAGCACAAAAATATTGAAAGTAGTGATTCTGAAGAAGACCAAAAATAACTTTCAACAGCGCTTCTAAATAAAAGTTTGACTACTATGACAGAAATTATGGACCAATGTATTGTAAATCACCCAAATTTTACAGGAATTGAAAAGCAAGACTGGCTGTTTTGGATGTATTATCCACTAACCAACAAGTTCTTACAGAGCAGGAAAAAAGAAAACACAAATTACAATAGGTATCTTCTTGATAAAAAAGCTGATAATTGGAAATGCAGAAGAGACTGATAGGTATGAAGTGTAAGCATACGGACTTGGAATTATATTTATTTGTATGTGTTAATTAGTTTATTAAGTTTAATATTTTAAATAATAAAATTTTTGTTTTATTGATATAAAAAACATAATTAAAAAATTTTGAATAATAATGTTTGACCATTTTTTACCTTTCTTCACCAACCATATTATTATTTACATGATGAGACAACATCGTTTAACGCTGTTTCACATGACGCTCTACTTTCATGAAATGTATACATCGGGTTAAGAGGAGTCTTTATACATACATACATATGTTAGCAACAAATTGTAATATTACTTATAAAATGAGTGGCCACTAGATGGCAGTGTTTAAGAGGTCATGTTAAGAGGTGTGTAGAGGTAATTGAGAAGAGAGATTGTAAGAAGGAGCTCACTATGAAGGAGCTACCTTAAAGATGTCTGTAAATATTCTGTAAATAAACCTTTAAATATTAGTAAATTTATAAGAACTTCTTCCTTCCCCACCTAAGCTACTCACTCGTCATCTGACAAATAGTATGAAAACCGATAACAAATCAGAAGTGGGATATAACTCGCGACGCTTTCGGAATTGAGGTAGGCGAATTTTAATTGTTTCGTTTCGAAATGTATATTAACGTATTAAGTAACGTATTTTGAAGTAGTAAACGATATTTAAGAATTTTGAGTATAAGTATAAAGTATTTTCTTAATTTCGTTTGCAAAAAGTAATTTCGTTTTTAAAGAAACAATTATTTTCGTTTTGCGTGAAGTAAAAGTAATAATTTCGTTATTGATATAAATTATTTTTATGTATAAAGTAATTAAGTATTATAATTTGTAAAGTATGGCATTTTGGGGGAAGGCTAAAAAAGTAGATTTAATAGAATTAGCAACAGAATTAGGTCTCTCCGTACCGGAAGATGCTAAAATAATTGATTTAAAACGTATTATAACGGAATCAGAGACATATGATGAAGAGTTTAGTAAGAGCTTATTAAGTAGGATTACTGAAGATCGAATTGCATCAGAAATAGCCGCCAAAACGTTGGCTGATCGTGAGCATGAACTTGAACGTTTGCGTATCGAAAATAGAGTTCAAAATGTAAATATTTCAGATATAAGTAGCAACGATGAAAGTAGAAACGTACACATAGATTTTCGAAAGTTAATGCACGAATATAAAATTAAAGATGGGGATATAAATTTTTATTTAGTTTTATTTGAACGGCAGGCAAGACGAATTGGGTTGAATGAAGAGTATTGGGTGTCACAATTATTGGGACTGCTCCCATATGAAATTACGCAACTAATAGCGCGTGAAAACGAAGAAAATGCAAATAATTATAAATATGTAAAATCGTTATTGCTTAAGAGATATAAGTTAAGTGCTGATAAGTTTAGATTTAAATTTTTAAATCATGTTAAAAATCCAGAAAGTACATGGAAGGATTATTCATTCGAATTACAAAACTATTTTGAGGAATGGATAACGGGACTCGAGATTTCAGATTTTAATAGTTTGAAAAATTTAATTATAACTGAACAATTAAAGAAACAAGTAAATTCAACAACTCGGGAACATTTTATAGATGAATGGCCTAAAATTAATTCTCCAGACCAGTTAGCCGATAAATTGGATAATTATGATAATGTTCGATCTATTAACAGTTTTAAATTAAGAAACTCATCGAATTATAATTCTCGTAATGGTAAATTTCAGGTAGAAAAGAAATCATTTTCGCTTAGTGAAAATAAAGTTGTTAATCGGAAAAAGGTAGTCAGTTCGGATATTCGAAATGAAAAAGGGGAATTTAAATGTTTTAATTGTAATGATTATGGTCATATAGCTCGTGAATGCCCGGCGCCGAAGACTTCAGCTTACTGTAAGAAATGCAAAAAAGTAGGTCATTCTCAGAGAATGTGTAAGTTTGAAACAGATCAAAAGCGCGAGGGGAATAATTTATCTGTCAGTCAAAACAATTCGGATTCAAGTGCGTTGTTGGCGCCTACGAACTACTTGAAAGATGCTTATATTTATGGAAATAAAATGGTTGCATTAATTGATACAGGAAGCAGCTGTTGCCTCTTAAGAGAAAGTATTGCAATAAAAATGAATCTGAATATGACCCCAGATAGCAGTAATTTATTCGGTTTTGGAAATCAAAATAACCCAGTAACTAAAGCTCTTGGAAAAGCTGTAGTAAATATTCGTGTAGATGATGTAGTTGGAAAATTTATTCCCTTATTAATTGTCGAAGATAATTCCCAACCATGCGATTTAATTTTAGGTAGAACATGGTTAGATTTACCATACATTGCTTTTACGTGTATTGGGGGTAATCTAAAATTTAAATACGCAAATGACGATGTTTTTTCAGAAATTCAAGTAGATTTAAAGGAAAATACAGTTAAATTGAAAACATTAAATGAAACTGAAATCGAAAGTAATTCAATTAATTTAATTAGAGCGAAAATTGAAGAAACCGAAAATTCGATAGTTAATGCAACAGTTTTAGTCAAAAGTATAGGACAGAATTTCGATTCTATTCTTGAAGTGGTTAACGGTGAAACAGTTGTACCAGTAATAAATAAAGAAGAATTTAACTTAAAAATTAGGAAAGGACAGTGCTTAGGTAGAGGAATGGAAGTAAGTGAGGAAAGCTTAATACTATCTAATAAAGTTAAAAGTAATAATGAAAAAGTTGAAGTTATAACAGTTAACAAAGAGAAGTCTCCTATTTTAATGAAAGATATTAATTTCGACAAATCCTTAGAAAGTGATAAAAAATTGGAACTTTTGAATTTATTAAATAAGTATCGTGATTGTTTTGCTTTAAACTTAAACGAGTTAGGCTGCACGAATTTATGCAAAATGGACATAAAAGAAATAGAGGGCAGTAAGCCCATTTTTCAAAAACCATTTAAAACTAACTCTGAAGAGAGGAAGCAAATAAAAGAAATTGTATCCGAATGGAAGAGGTATGGAATAGTTTCAGATACAAGATCTCCTTATTCCAGTCCTGTATTATTAGTTAAGAAAAAGACAGGGGAACAGCGATTGGTTATAGATTATAGGAAATTAAACTCTCAAACAATAAAGGATAAATTTCCATTACCTAAAATTGATGACATTTTAGAATGTCTGGGAGGAAGCCAATTTTATACTACTTTAGATTTAGCTAGTGGTTATTTACAGTTACCATTGACTGAAGAAGCAAAATTGAAAACTGCTTTTATAACTCCAGACGATACAGGTCAATTTGAGCGAATGATCTTTGGATTGGCGAATGCTCCAGCAGAATTCCAAAGACTCATGAATCTTGTTTTGGGCCCATTATTCAACAAAAAAGTACTGTGCTACTTAGATGATATATTGATTCCAGCTAAAACATGGACCGAAATGATACAAAAACTTACTGAAGTATTTGAATGCTTAATAAAAGCCAATTTAACTTTAAAATTACCAAAATGTGAATTTGGAAAATTAGAGACTGAATTTCTCGGTTTCACACTTAGTAAAGATGGTTTGAAACCTGGACCACGTAAAGTAGCAGCTATTGAAAAATTTCCTATTCCGAAAAATACGCACGACATCCAAAGATTTTTAGGGCTTACTAGTTTCTTTAGAAGATTTGTTCCAAAGTATTCTCTCAAGGCAGCACCATTGTCTGAACTTACGAAAAAAGATGCAAAGTTTGTTTGGGAAAAAGAGCAAAGTGAGGCTTTCGAGGAACTTAAAAGTAATCTAATTAAAGCACCGATCCTAGCTCATTATGATCCTCAAAGTGAAACTGAGGTACATTGTGATGCAAGTTCAGTTGGATTGGCCGGAATATTGTTTCAAAGAGATAGTAAAGGGAATTGGAGGATGGTTTATTGCGTTAGCAAGAAAACTACAGAAACTGAACAAAAGTACCATTCGAGTAAATTAGAGTTGATGTCAATTGTGTGGACATTAGAAAGGTTAAGGCAGTTTCTGATAGGAATAAAGTTCACAATCGTTACAGACTGTCAAGTACTCGTGTATTTAAACGCTAAAAAGTCATCAAATCCTCAGATGGCAAGATGGTTTAACCTCATGCAAGAATACGATTTTGAGATCCGGCATAGATCAGGTGAACGAATGAAACACGTGGATGCACTAAGCAGAGCAGCTGTTGAAGAGCCAGAAGATACTTTGCACAGTATTATTGAGAGAAAATTTGAAGTTTGTTTGACCTTGAGTGAAGATGAGCAAATATTGATGATACAGCAGGCTGATCCAGAAATACGAAAATTAATAGAAATATTCAGAAAAAAAGATCAGGATAGAACAAAAGAAGAAAAACAACTTATAAGAAATTATATCTTTAAGAGAAATAGATTATTTAGGTGCATAAATGAAAATGGAAAAGGAAAATTTCTCTATGTTATTCCAAGGAATATGAGAAAGAGTACAGTAATTAAATTCCATGATCTTATGGGACATTTTTCTGTTGACAGAACTGTAAATAAGATAAGAGAATTGTATTGGTTTCCTTACATGAAACGTTATGTACGAAGGCACATTTCGAAATGTTTTGAATGTTTAATGAACAAAACGCCATCAGGAAAACAGCCTGGCTTGTTAAATCCAATTAAAGCAGGTCGTAAACCTTTTTCAATTATACATATGGATCATTTAGGACCTTTTGTTAAGAGTTCTAAAGGTAATCAAGAACTTCTGGTCATAATAGATAATTTCACAAGATTTGTCCAATTGACTCCAGTAAAGAGCACGTCAACATCCCATGTGCTGAAGGCTCTGAAAAAGTTTGTAAATACTTATGGTCTACCTGAGAAAATAATAACAGATCGAGGAACTTGTTTCACTTCGCATCAATTTCAACAATATTGTACTGAAAATGGTATACATCATACACTCAATTGTACGAAGCGACCATGTGCAAATGGAATGGTTGAAAGAGTTAATAGAACAATATTGTCTACCATAACAACTGGTATGGAAGATCAGAATCACAAAGATTGGGATGTTAAAATACATGAAGTTGAGAGAAACTTGAACAATTTTGTAAACAAGTCAACGAACAAGACACCATTTGAATTGCTCCATGGTTATTCTCCACGATTCAACGATGGAATTTTGAGAAAGTTAGCTGATGAAGAAGCTCAGAGTTGGCAAGATCCATCTATAGTGCAGGAAGAATCTCGAAGACAAATAGAAGAAAGTCAACAAAAAATGAAGCAGTATTATGATAAAAAGAGATGTAGAGCAATGACGTTTGAACGAGGAGAAATTGTCGTAATGAAAAGAGCCCCGAAATCTTCAGGCCAACCTACGAAGACACAATTTAAGTACCGAGGCCCTCTTATTGTTACCGAGGTATTGCCGAACGATGTCTACCGTGTGACTCAGCTAGAAGAAAAAAGAAAGGCCACTTCTACGCAACAACAGCTCACATTAGTCAACTAAAACCATGGCTAAATGAACCAGATTCGGATGAAGATGATACCGATAGTGCCAATAGTGATGATGAGGACTATAGCCCTAGACGCAATCCACATAGATCCACTCGCAAGGACTAAAGCTGAATGAGGGATCCTAAATGGTGAGATCTTTTCAATTTTATTTAAAGAAAACGTTGCAATTAAAAGACAATGAACTTATCATAAACTATTGACTCTAAAAATAAATAACTTTAAAGATCATTTACTGTATACTGAAGTATTCATCAAGTATTATGAAAATTTGTTAAATTTATTCTGTGAATGATTAAATATTCCTAAGTTCATTTATTTTCTATTAAACTTTTGTTGTAAGTAGTTTTATTAGAATTGTATCAAGAATTACTTTTGTGGAAAAAAGTGTATTATATATTATTATAGTTTTTTTGTAATCTAACATAATAATTTTCTACTTTTAATGGAAGATGTGTATTATTAATGATTATAATTACAGTATTTGTTTGTGTGAATGAAAAAATGTTAGTTATGTAGTTAATAATTTTATTTAATCTGCTGTGTTTAATTTAATTTTTAATGTTAATATTTGTTGTATTAATTAGTAATTTAGTATTATTACATAAATTGAGGACAATTGTAATGTCAGTCTGGCCGAATGTTAGCAACAAATTGTAATATTACTTATAAAATGAGTGGCCACTAGATGGCAGTGTTTAAGAGGTCATGTTAAGAGGTGTGTAGAGGTAATTGAGAAGAGAGATTGTAAGAAGGAGCTCACTATGAAGGAGCTACCTTAAAGATGTCTGTAAATATTCTGTAAATAAACCTTTAAATATTAGTAAATTTATAAGAACTTCTTCCTTCCCCACCTAAGCTACTCACTCGTCATCTGACAAATAGTATGAAAACCGATAACACATATATATATATATATATATATATATATATATATATATATATATATATATATATATATATATATATATATATATATATATATATATATATATATATATATATATATATATATATATATATTTTCAGAAAATACCTAATTGAAATGGGAATCTTTCCATAAAAACCGAAATGCAGGAAATGCGACAAGTATGTAGAATCAACACACAGTATTATATGACTCTTGCTTATTCAATTAACAATATTAGACAATTCTTATTCTGGAAAGTTAGCCTGAGTTCCATTAATGAGT
>JAJQOW010001958.1:0-28219 GCA_037975125.1 Latrodectus hesperus | reverse complement strand
CCCTTATAATCAATGTCAAAATTGATGGAGTGGATCCTCTGGTGGTGCCATCTATCGGAATAGTTTAAAACAAAGTCATATTTCCACCATCGTGGTGCTCTGGTTAAAGAGAGACGCACTTTACTGACTTAAGTTCGCATAACCTACGGCATGGAGAAATTGGTTTGTCCAAGTGTCATAAGTAAGAACAACATATATTTGCATGTTGATAGAAAGAAAACTTGGAAAGCACTCTATCACCCATCCCGACAGACGTGCAACGCACATCAACATTGGCTGGGACTGAACCCAGGACCTTTCTCTCCGAAGAGCATGGTCCTACGACAAAACCATAAAAGGTCTTATAACAGTGTCTTTGATACCATATATTGTCCATTCTAACGTCCACTGTCTGATGCAAGGTCTATCATTTAATGTGGTGTCTTATGAATTTTAAGTTCTCTGATATCTTTTGATGTGTATTTACTTCTAGTTACCTTTGCTCATGCGCTTTAAAACATAATTGATAATTATGAATCAACAAAAGTACGAGAAAAATCGTACATCGCTAATTAATGATGTGTAAAATATACTTATGAATAAAAAAATATTCTTAGAATTTTCTGAATTTAATTGATAAAGAATATAGGAGTCATGGAACCTTCTATCAAAGCAAAAAAGTTCTGATTTTTTTTCTTTCGGGGATCTGAGAAAAACAAATATTGATGAATTGATTGAATGTTTACAGAATATATATTTTATAGGCACTGAGTAAAAATTAAGACGGATACATATTTCAATTTATATTTCTTACTGATAAATGTTTACCAAAATCAAATTTTGTGCAAATTATAAGACGATTTGCTAAAGTTATTTAAATTTATAGCAAAAATGTAAATCACACAGCCTGAGTTGTAGTGACCTACTGAACCAGGAAACAGCGGTGAATCACGATGAATACTCCCTCCGAGGGAATAAGAATCAGGCTTAAAATCCCTTTTAGAGAGTGTCTTCAAAAATACTTTAAAAGGGGTTTTAAGGGTTACAACTTTTAAAAAGGATTTTTAGGCAAGGTACGCGTGGGGGGAAAACCGCTGTATAAAGCTGAAGATTTGATTGATATACATTTTCCAGCAATTGTTTATCATTATTTATCAGTTGAAAATTTATTTTACGATTTTTAACAAACGGAATGATGAGATTACTTTCGACATTTACTAGTATTAAACAGAAATTTATTACCCAATTTTTTTAGAAGATGTTTTTAAAACTAGATATTAAAAGGAAACATTTGATATTTTTCAAGCAAATAAGAAAATTTATAATGTGTAGAAAATGATTTCAAATTCTAAAAATAATAAACGTTTTTAATTTTGTAAAATTAAAAAATAATGATTTTCGCCTTAGTTATAGTTGCTTCAAGTTACAAGTAAATCACTGATTTTTAAGACTGAGAATTAAATTAATTTTTTTTTGATTCTAACAGTTTACTCTATATAAATGATTTTTTTTCTGAAATAAACTGCCACAGACTTTTAGCGTATTCGTAACTATTTTAATCATAGGTTCCTAAAGTGGTCCAGGTGGACCCCCAGGGGTCCATAGGAGATCACATGGGGGTCCATGTAGACGTGAAAAGAAAACAGGAGTTTACAAGTTGTAGGGGGGTTACACGAAAAATTTTCTGGTTTTCATAATAAAGGACAAAAATTTTGTCTTGGATTTACTTATCAACGTAGGCAGGTAGCATCATTTATTAGGTAGATATTCAAAAATATTCGAAACTCAGTTCAAACACAGAATTGAATACAATAATAGATAATAGTACAAATGTACTTGTTAAATTGAAATTAATGAAGCAAAATATTAGTCGGCGTGAATTCTCACAGTTTTTGCACTTGTCACAGATAGAATGTCTTGACGAGGATATTCAGACTTACGCTCAACATTTAAATACCCTGCATGATGACTTCAAAAATAGATTTGAAGATCTTCTGACGATGGAAATACCACCATGGATCATAGCCCCATTTGATGAAACGGAAGAGGCGAATGTGGTATTACAAGAGGAGCTACTTGAGTTCAATGGGACGAGGGGTTGTTATTTTGTGACAGGAGCACCCGTGCGAGGAACGAGGAACTTACAAAAGGCGATCAAACATTTTGGCTGCAGGCAGAAATTCCCGAAAAATATCCTGGGCTGTGAGAAATTGCGAGAAAATTTTTGATAGCGTTTCCCTCGTCATATCTTGTTGAACAAAGTTTTAGTGCCGTTACCCACCTGTTTACAAAAAAGGAGCAGATTGCACATCACAGAACGGAGAGATTTGAGATTACTTCTTACAATACTGAAGCCAAATATTGATAATTTGCTGTCAACTCATCAAGTACATCCGTCTCATTAAAAGTATGACTATTTTTTATCGTTGATTGTTTGTATTATTAAATGTTTATAATTTTGTATATTTAAGTATTATTTTAATAAATAGGACACAAGAAAATGTGCTACTTTCTTTTTCTTCTTAACACCCCCAATTTAGGGTGATATTTTTTAGGAATTTTGGGAATACAGTAGAAATTTAGCAGCAGGGGGTCTACCGAACATAGTAAAACTTTGAAAGTGGTCCATGAGAAAAAAAAGTTTGGGAACCCATGATTTAAATCAAAAGTACACAAACCTATTTTATCCTGAGAATCAATGAAACGATTTTTAACACACAAACAGGAGGAATAATTTGAAGGTAATAGTAAAATGGACGATAATTATTATTATATAAAGCTATCATCAATAAAACTCTTTCATTATGGGAATACATTATTTATAATACTTTATGTGATATAAGAAAAATATATAATAATTTTTCATAATACATACAAATTAGTTTTTAATATAAACACCCTTAAAAAACAGAAGACATGCAAATCATACAGCTAAAAAATTAAATATATTTTATTAACAAAAATTAGTGTGAATAATTTTTCACATAAACTATTTAAATATTAGTAAATAGTGTGTATAGTAAATAGATTGCACAATCAAACATCTCTCATAATTATGTGGAACTCCTAAAAATGTAAAAAATATCGTTTTAATTTTAAAATTAATTTAAAATTATGGTATTAATTATAACTAATTAAAATTATTATTTAATTTAAAGAATAATATATACTAATATTTAATATTTTCTTATTTCATACCAAAGAACGTTTATTTATATTTTGCATGGGGTTCGAATAAAGATATTTGAATATTAAATCTAAAGATTTCTTGGAAATTCAAATATGAAAATAATCATTGGAAATAATAAAATTTCGACTCAAGAGTTATTGGAAAAAAAATGAATGAAATCAAGATTATATACATTTGTGTTCTTAACAGAATTTTTAATACCTCATATACTTATTTTCAAATTCGTTTTCTGAGGAAAAAAATATATTTGATCTATTAAGAAATTTTTTTTCTAAATATGAAAACAAAAGTTGAAACTTTTTCACTCATCAAAACTATATCGTAATTTGGAAATTAATTAAATTGGTTTCGTTGTTTGACATAGAATCATTAATTACAATTTTCTTTGTTTCAAAAGATATTAAGTTTTGAAATCATTTATTTGAAGCACAATTTATGTTTTCATTAGCATTTAAATTTTAGTTTGGAAATATATATTACGTCAAATATAGCCGCCCAACTTGTCTAGTGGTCAGCGTGCCTGACTGCCGATAAGGAGGTCCTGGGCTCGAATCCCGGTTCGGGCATGGATGTACTTTCTCTCTCTATCTAACCTGTCTTGTTGTCTTGTCTGTCTGTCTAGCTTGACTTGTCCAAGTGTCATTAGTAACAACAACATAACACGTCAAATATACACACACACACACACACACACATATATATATATATATATATATATATATATATATATATATATATATATATATATATATTATATATATATTTATAAGTCCGTTGGCGTTTTCAATAAACTAATAAACTTGGGTGAATGGAATCTGGAAATATGAGAAAATTATTCGGTTGTTTTATTTGTTGCACAAATATTGTTTTTATATAGTACACGATAACTAATTAGACGGGGGCTATCATTTAAAATGCATTCCAAGCAACCGCAAAATTTAAGCCGAAGAAGGGAATCGAACCCATAACTGCTGACAGTCAATGCCTTAAGCATTTGTCTGCAAGCTGAGCTAAGACTATTTGAGACTCCATAAGCGCATAGTATAATTATCATGCTAATTTCACTTAACTTAATATCGAATACGAATGCAGGATATACATTTGTGATAGTTTATATTTTTCTGATCTCATTTTTTCCAACAGAAAGCCTCTATTTTCAACTAATTTTTCCATAAAGTATCTTTTTCTCATTTCGTTTTCTAATTTTTAAATATTTTTTCAAAACTTTTCCAAATAATAATAAATAAATAAAACGAAATACTGTCAACTGCTGCAAAAGCAGTTGCACCTTCTTCCGAGGCATGCAGCTCCATCGTTTAAAAACAGTGACTGGCTATTAATCTGCAATCTTAGCCTCTGTCTTTCTCCTAATGGACATGCTGTAACTCCGGGCTGACGCTGCCATCTGCCCGTAAGCCTCCGTCCCCTGAGTGTACATTTGTGCGCGTGCACTGACAAATCCATATCTAACCAACTGGATTAAGCCGGAACAACCTTGTCCCGGAACATACTCATCTGCGTGGAAAATTTGGCAGGGACAGGGATTTGGGACTTCCAGTTCAGGTTGGGGTGGGGTTTGCAAAGTTAAGCATCCGGGTATTTACCCGGAGATAGTATTAGGCGAGTGTTAAAATGATACCCCATTCGCAAGAGTTGATTAATGTTCTCTGTAATGTGTCTATTGTATTGGGGGATATTTTCGACAAAAGGGGAAAAGTAGGGATTTTCCTGACTTGATAGCAGTATTAATGGGTAATGTTTTCGATCTCGTGCACATTGTTTATTTGTTTTCATAAAATAATGCGTGCAGTGCACAGTTATTGAGTTATATAATTAATAATTTGTGTAACTCCATAACTATGCACTGGAAAAATTCCTCTTTATTTAAGGCAAAGAAAAATCTTTCAAAATTCCCTTTAATATATAAATTGCAGCAAAATTTAATATATTTTCCTCACCTTCATATTTGTTGTTTTACCTTACCTTAAAAAAGTAGGGTGGCGTAACGTGGTGAGAAGAATGCCAGTTCAGGTGTTGACCTCTTCACTTAGCAACAATTCAAAATTTGGAAATGACTGGTGGTGTTTAAAGGATTTTATTTTCAAGAGAAGTAGGTAATATGAAACTCATTGTATTAAAAATATTATTATAACGTAATTAATAAAAGGATTGATAAAGAACTCTCTTTGGCTTAGTAGTAAAAATCATGCTTTTTTGAGTGTAAGGTGACAGATTCGATCCTAGGTATGGCTGAACAACGAGAAGTAAGTGTTGTATTTCTGCTTTCTGCATGTATATCGGTTTTAGTAGAAACTTTGACAACCTGTAGTGAACAACCTAGAAGGCATAATGATGTTGTAAGGCATTTTAATTTTCCCCGCGTAAATTGCCTTCTTCGTAGATAGTGGACCGTATTCATAAGTTGATAGGGAGGAAACTCAGAAAAGTCCCAAGCACCCACCCTGACAGATATGCAATTTAAAAGACTGAAAGGTAACACCTATCTCCCTTTATTCAACAGTGGCTGGGATTGAACCCGGGACTTTGTACAACCACCTGCCATGACAAACACAGTAAGTAGATGGTTGGGAGTATACATCACTTGAAAAATTGCACTGTAAAAGTTAATCTGTTGTGTGCATTGTCAAAATGTAAGTAAAATGGGAAAAAAAAATTACTGGTCACACTGTGTTAAAACATCGATAGAATTTCAGACATTGTATTATTTACCTGTTGTTAATGTTCAAAACAACTATGAAAATTGCAAAATTTATTGATTCATTTAAAATTTCCAGGAGAAAAAAATTTTAAGGAAATGGTTAATTGTGTCTAATCAAAATTTTGAACTTGGTGTAGTTAAATGCTTTTCTTTAAAAAATGGTATTTTAGAAATATTCGTCTATTATATTCCAAATAAAAAAATATACTTTAAATTATTGAGATAAAATGGTATAACATGCACTTGTTAATACAACACTGTAAGCAAGAATATATAATTCATCAAATGAATTAATACTGTGTAAATAAAGTATATTCTATTTGAAAAATAATCTCATATAATTTTTATCTAATATTCTCCAAATAATATATATATATATATATATATATATATATATATATATATATATATATATATATATATATATATATATATATTTCAAAATCATATGTCTTTTCAGTCAGCAGAAAAGAAGAATAAATGTCTCGGGAAACATTTTAATAAAACTACATTTTAAGTTCCTCATAATTTTTCTGCGATGATCAATATTTGAAAAACAATCCAAAATATAATAAAATTCTTGAATTATAAGGATTAAGAAATCACAAAATAAATAAATAATTATATGCATAATTTCATCTCATCAAATAACTGAGCAAAATATCACATTTGAAGCTAAGCGTGGAGTTTGAAGTCAAACATTAATTTTTAAGACATTTTTCTCGAAAATTATAGTTAATAAAATGAATTAATATTTTACTTGCAGTACACTAACTCTATTAAACCAAAATTAAATTTAGTACCAAGGTATTAAATTTGGTATCTATCAACCAAGGAAGAGAAAATAAGTACAAGACTTAATTTTTCAGATATCATTTTTGGTGTGAAAATGTAATTCAATAAATAAATTGCAAATAATATATATTCAAAAAATAAACACATTTTTTTATACAATCAAAGAAAAAACGAATAAACTATTTAAGATGAAGAAACTAATACTTTGATAAAGAATTAATATTATTTGCTTTCTGCTATTAAAAAACTGAATTTTTATTATCTTGTCATTTAATCTAAAAATATAATGATAATTTAATAATGTAAAATATAATTCTCAATATATAATTACTTATGTACTTATTTATTTCTAATACTCTCATGATAAAAATATATGACACAATAGAATATTATATCGTGTAATTAATATGATATTGCTCTTATAGCAAAGAAAAGTAAATTTTTATTCTATTGTTAACTAAGTTGATAATATGATAAGCAAATAATATATAATTCTATTGTTATTAAGTTAATAATGTTCAAATTATTATCAAAATGTATAATTATTTATGCTCTCAATTAAATTTTGTGAAAGAGTAAATTAAAAATCGAAATATTCTACAATATTTTATTTTGATAGCTGCTCTATAAAAATTACAAGGAGGAAGACTTTTATATTTCTCACGAGGCTATTATTTTTCACTTGGGAGAAACAATAAAAGAAGAATCTCTCAAGATTCAGCTTTTTCTTATAAAAGCCCAGAATCTAAAAATCGCCTGCTTAAAACAATGCTGACCACGTCCAAATACGTCTTTTAAGGTTGTATTTCCAAGAGTGGACCAAAGGGTTGCCAACATCCAATTCTACAAATAAAAACTGTTGGCGAGCGCCACGCCAACTTTAGAAGTGATAAAAATTTAAGTTCTAAAAAAATGTGTGCTCCGTTTTTTTAGAAAAAATTAATAGAAGAAAAATCATTTAATAGCTCATCATTAATAGGTTTAATCATTAAAATAGATCATATTATTATAAAAAGCAAACTCATTTCTAAGAATAGCTAAACTATTGAAAAAAGCAAGTACTATTATTAAAAATAATTAAAAAAGAGCACGATTTTATAAAAATTGCAAATAATCTATATATATATATATATATATATATATATATATATATATATATATACATATATATATATATATATATATAAATTTTCTTTACAAATATTAAAGTAAATATTTGCTTTGTTTATCATTAAATATAATAAAGCACTGTTTTTGGATTTTGATTGCAAATTTTAACAAAATGTAGCAGCGTGTTTTAAAAAATGTGTATTATTTATTCTGCATAATATTTAAATAACAGATATTTAAGAAATGTTTGTACTTCACATATTATCCTATTTGTTTATTTTTAATCACAAAACGAATTGTTAAATAATATATCACTAACTTAATATGAAATGATATTTTGTATAACAAGATTACGACGTAATGATAAATATTAAAAAAATAATGGAAAAAAAGCAATATCGATAAAAAAATTTAAAAATAGAGTTTAATCATGAATTGTAAAAAAGAAATTCTTTCTTAAATTTTTTGCAGCAAGTTGGAATTTTAAATGAGGGAGAGTGAATCATTTGTCATAAAATGTTAATAAAGGAAGTAGAAAAAGGAGAAGAGCTTATGCTTGGAAAATAACGAATTCAATACATGTTCAAGCTGAAGACCAGACTGTTGAGAGAGTGCATAAAGTGTTTACATTTCATAAACTCTAGTGCTCTTCCCAATCCCATTTCCGTCGCCATACCCAATTGCGTTTTTATGGGGGGGGTTGCAGTTCAGTTGTCGATCTTGCCCCTAGACCAAAACTTAAAATTAGGCGAAAATTCATTTTTTTTTAATTTTTGTTTTAGGTTTAGTTATTTGTGTTGCAGAAATGAGCGGACGAAAAATTATTGCAGTAATCTAATGGATAGAAAATTTTTGCATGAATAAAATAATAAAAATGTGATACATATTGTTATTATATACATGTGCTGATATATAACTTATATATAACTGAGATTAGAGGAATAAAGAGGAAATCACTTTTACAACTTTGGATGTCCGTATACATAAAAAAATTTCAGTATAATATCGCAATTCTACTATTTATAAAAAAAAGAACTAAAAAATTAAATAATAACTTATGTCTGAGAATCAATAGAAGATATGTCTGAGAAATTTTAATATAGTTAAAAAAAAACTGTCATTGTAACTGAGAAACTTTTTCAGAGTCATATTAAAATTCCTATTACGGTTTAACAAAATAAATTCCATTTGATTACTTTGAAACAAAATTAAGAAAATGGTACCTGGAACCTGGGGGTACGTGTACCTTCCTGGGGCTTGAGCACAGCCACCAGGCGCGTCGGCAAGTGGTGGATAGCCGAATGTCCTGTAGGAATGACAGGATAGCCTTGAATATAGAATCAGAGGCCGCGAACCAGCTCCCGTAAACCCTGGTGTTATGCGATCCGTGCCTAGGGCTAATTGGCACCGCGGTATTGGTGTCTTAACGGAGCCTCTAGTTGCTTGGCGAACTTCTAGAGTAATTTGCCTTGCCCAGTAACTCAGGCAATGCTGGGTGGACTTATATTACCTGAGCTTTTTAATTGTTATCTTGTTGCTGAAAATACACAAGAAGTAACAAACCTTTCTGCATTTGCAGGTGAAGCCTCTAAAGTAGACCTTGCTGAAAAAGACAAGGGAACTCAGAGGCAATCTTGTAAAGGGGCAGCAATGAATCCTTCACTTGAGGTAGAAATGACCTCTAAACCATCTTCTTCTGGTGAAAGTCAGGAAGCTATTCCTAACATGACTGACTTTCTGACCAGATGGGACTATTTCAGCAAGACCTTATCTGCTGGAAATGTCATATGCAAGAGGAAACGGCAGAGCATGTCATTTACGAATGTGAGGCTCTTGCCCTCCCTAAATTAACTTCTTTAGGCTTCAGCCATACTAGAGAGTTACACCTAGACTCCATTAAAGGGTTATCGGACTTTATTAGTAAAGTGGGTGACCCGAGCAACTGGAACTAGGGAACATTGGGTTTGGAGTTAATGGTACAAAATGCTGATAAAAGCAGAGGTGCCCAATGACATACAAACTCAATTTTAAGAAGAAGAAGAAGAATGACAGGATAGCCTTGAATATAGAATCAGAGGCCGCGAACAAGCTCCCGTAAACCCTGGTGTTATGCGATCCGTGCCTAGGGCTAATTGGCACCGCGGTATTGGTGTCTTAACGGAGCCTCTAGTTGCTTGGCGAACTTCTAGAGTAATTTGCCTTGCCCAATAACTCAGGCAATGTTGGGTGGACTTATATTACCTCAGCTTTTTAATTGTTATCTTGTAGCTGAAAAGACACAAGAAATAACAAACCTTTCTGCATTTGCAGGTGAAGCCTCTGAAGTAGACCTTGCTGACAAAGACAAGGGAACTCAGAGGCAATCTTGTAAAGGGGCAGCAATGAATCCTTCACTTGAGGTAGAAACGACCTCCAAACCATCTTCTTCTGGTGAAAGTCAGGAAGCTATCCCTAGCATGACTGACTTTCTGACCAGATGGGACTGTTTCAGCAAGACCCTATCTGCTGGAAATGTCATACGCAAGAGGAAACGGCAGAGCATATCATTTATGAATGCGAGGCTCTTGCCCTCCCTAGATTAACCTCTTTAGGCATCATCCATACTAGAGAGTTACACCTAGACTCAATTAAAGGGTTATCGGACTTTATTAATAAAGTGGGTGATCCGAGCAACTGGAACTAGGAAACATTGGGTTTGGAGTTAATGGTACAAAATGCTGATAAAAGCAGAGGTGCCCAATGACATACAAACCCAATTCTAAGAAGAAGAAAATGGTAATAAAAAGTTTAAACATAATAGATTATAATGATAGAACTTGGAATATATCTTCGAAGACCACAGTGTCCCGGTGGAGAAGTTACTGTTATGTGCTTACAAAGTAGAGGGTTCTATATCTCACCCAGTCGAAGGCAGCCATATTGAGAGAACCAGTGTGTGCTAATCATTCATAGGCTTCATGACTTTTCGCTAATGTGATGTGGATGTTTGGACAGTTAGAAGCCAGCTCAGTTACGTGACCGGATTCAAAATAGCGAAGTAATTGAGCATGCTTAGTACCTTCGGCCTTCAGAAATAGAATGTAGGAAATGCATTGTAGTAACTAAATCTATTAGATATATATGTTATATAAAAGTTACACAGAGTTAAAAGTCTTTCTACTACTATGAAACTATGGTAAAAAGAAAGTGTTTACCCAGGTGTCAACCTCATCATTTGACTGTGATCCAAAATTGAGAGATATTTATCAATATTTAATGGCTGCGGTCAACAGAAATAAGCAATTGGAAATGCACTGCAGAATTAATCAACTCCAAACATCATATTTCAATACAGTTTTTGAGTTCTTCATAATTTTCTATTGAGATTTTTCAAACCAAAGAATTCTAGTTTTGTTTTGTAATTACTCCTAAAAAAATATTTTGTGCATAAATCAATTTATTTTTTAAATATTATATTTTAAAATATATTTTAAATTTACGTGTGCGTATAGTAGTATGTGTAGATATTTTATATAAAGTCGTAATAATTACTTTTATTTTGACCTAAAATGCATTAAAAATGGAATTTAAAAATTCATTAATTATATTAATTAACAATTAAATTATATTATTTGAAAATAATTTTACAAAAAATTAAATTAATAATATAAAAATATTGAGTAAACATAATTTATTAATTATAAATTATGTTTAAATTAATCTATAAAAAAAGTAATCATTGACTCCCTAATTTTTGTGTATAGTATTATTCCATTTATTTTAGTACATATGAGGAAAATTTGGAATATTTTTTAAGAAATGCCAAACATGCTTAAAAAATAAATTGTACTTTTCTTACTAAATATAACTGAATTATTTCATTGGAGTTGATCACCAAACTTTTAAAAATGGTAAAAAAATTTCATTTAACTTATAAGATCGAAATTTTTCTGAGGCGATATTTCGTTTCATTTGGCACCGATTTTTGGCGACTTCTATCAGTAAAAGTACCATCTGCTGGGTGGTACTTAAGTTTGTTCCCTCAAAAGCAATTTTTCGCTTGTATTCGATCACACTTGACCAGGACCCGCGTCCGCCGTGGAATACTAATACGGGATATAGCATCATCACACGAATTTCCAAAGTAACAGATGGCAGCAAAATCGAAGTTCGAAAACAGATTTTTTTTTCCGGTGACATTCTAAGTTGCTGCATTATACCTCTTGACCTTCTGCTGTTCTTGTAATGGCAAAATTTCTCCAAAGCTGCATATTTAGATTGGTGATAGCACATGTGATATAAAAAATGATTTGTTTGGCTGCCATATATCATGAAAAAATATGCGAGCTAATTGAAAATTTTATTTATGTATCTTATGTGTACTTATAAAAACAAATTATTTTCAATATTGTGGAAAAGATATAAAAAATAAAACAAAATAATTATGATATGAAAAGACAAAAAGAATATCAAAAAAAAATATCCGTACATAAATATGAGTCTCTCTGTTTAAAGTTACATTTATATTCATGTGGTCAGTAGCATTTAGTTTTACGAGAAATATATCAATCTGTCAGTTGAATGGTTAACCTTTCCTTCTTCAATTCAACAGTTCATAGATTCAATTCCCACTTCAAACATAGATATTTGTTACGGTTCGGGTTTTACTTTAAATAGTAAAAGTCGATCGCATTAACCCTAGTGAACAAAAAAAAAATGTCGGCAAACAAGCAAATTAAGCTGATGTTAAATTCCAATAAAAATTATGCTAAATTCCATACCAGCCAGATTATTGCTGCTAAAGAATTTGGCATTAACTTAGGTTTAAGTTGTTTGTTTTGCTATGATATAAATGTTGGAAAAAGAACAGAGTTTACTATTTAGTATCTTCATCACTTTATTATGATCAAAAATTAAAACCAAAATTTAGGTTTGCACACAATGGTCAATTCTGTTCGAGCTATCAATTTAAAGTGGATTTCAGACAATTATAAATAGATACATCTGGATGATATTAATACTAAAAGATGTTAAATTGAAATCTAGAGCATTCACAGATAACCATGTAAGACGAGGTACAAATATTTCTTAAGATGTACCCCAGAGTAAATACCCCAACATATTTAATGAGATGCAAATGCAGAAGCATAATTACCTTTATATATTAATTGCGTAAGAAGAACATTTGAATATATTTATGCATATTTTACCTACACATATTAAAAAAGAGAACTTCTGATAAATTCAATATATAATGTACAATATACAATTCCCATATCGCAAATAGATATGTACAGTGGTTTGGAAATAATTTTAAGCTATAAGCTTTGATCGAATTAGTCAAGTGCAAAAGGCACCATACAGCAACAAACGAAACACAAAACTGATATAACATAATTATTTTGTGGAATTTTTAGATAAAACAAAGTGACTTATTTTTGAAAAATATATACATTTGTTAATTTTAGCAAACAATAAATTAATCAATTCTACTGGAATTTCCGCTCCAAAAGTAAAGAAACATCTGTGGTTGATTTCAAATCATGCGTAAGCAATCTTATGTTGAATTAAGTTGCATTTAATGGGCCTAGTATCAAAGCACTCTCGGGGAAAAACCGATGACTTACAAAATTGGTTCCATTAGGATGGCAACACACTTGACGTCTTCTTCCGAATATGGCGCGTTAAAAAAATCAATTCAGATCCTCTGATGACAAAATATGCAGATAACTCTGAATCTATTTTCCGAGAGCGAAGTTCCATTCGTGATTAGTAAGGGATCTTTTTTTATTTTAATGATAAAGAAGAGGAAGAATTTTTATTTTTTTGTTCTTTGTTGCTCATCTCCCAACTTTTATGCAGTTGTTTTGATCAATCTTGGGTAAGAAGACGTGGTAAGTGGAGGATAGGGGGTGGAAATGCAGATTTTACTTCTAATGTTTTCTCATTTCTTATTCGTGATAAGGAATCGGAGAACCCCCCTAAAAGAAGAAGTCATTTGCAAATGGGTGGAATGAAAATTGCCCAGATGCGAAAATAAAGAGTGGCATTTCTTTCGGCGCGCACGTGAGAAGGTTTTGTAAGACCTCAAGAAACCTTAAAGTCTGACAGATCCAATTTTGTTAATTGATGGCCGATAAGAATGAAGCTTGGTTTTATTTCTTTGTGACACATACAAAGGCAATTAGGTATTTTTGGAGAAGGAAGAGTTTCTTGACAAATTGATTCAACTGTCAAAAATAGAAAGAAATAGAAAAAAATCTTATCACGTCTGAATTTAATGATAATGCTTTTGCTGGAAAAGTATGGATTCAGTTTGGGCATGTTGTTTAAAATACATACCTATATGTCGGGTAATTTGTTTTTCACGGGTTTATTTACCGAAGGATTTCATTAAGGGTATATTAATATATATCAGAAAATGCTAAAGAAAATTGAAAAAGAACAGACTATGAAATGATAAATAGTTGTTGTTGTTGTCGTGTGCCAGCTAGGCTGGCATTATGGGTGCGCTGCTCCACTTTTCCAACTGAACCATATTAGGTGTGGAGTCCGAATTCCTCAGTACACACATGCCATAGGTATCCGTTTATAGGGTAGGCAACCATTCACAACCTATGCATACAAGCAAAGGACAAAGACAGGATAGATAAAGACAGAAAGTACATCCATGCCCGAATCGGGATTCGAACCCAGGACCTTCCTATTTTCGCAGTCAGGCATGCTGACCACTAGACAAGAATAATAAATAGTAAGTATTAGATATAAAAATACACTACTGGCCATTAAAATTGCTACACCAAGAAGGAATACAAATAACAGAACGATATTTATTGGACACATACATTATAATGGAAAGAACAAGTGATTAAATTCACAGGAAATTAGGATGTATAGATCTTGAGAAATCAGTACCCAGAGCAGCCACCTCTGGCTGCAATAACAGCATTTATCCGCCTAGGTATGGAGTCAAACAGAGATTGTATGGCATGTAGGAGGATCTCAGTCCATGCAGCTTCAACACTATGCCACAGTTCATCGACAGTAGGGGATGGTGAGTGATTGTCAGTCTATACTACTTTTTAAATATCTGTGGGCAGATGTCTTTTTACCAATACCCACCATTAAGCTAATTGCCAAAATAATTACCACGATAAGCAGAGCTGCAAATATTAAATTTTAATGCAGTTAATGGAATGCTAGCTATTAGTTTAAATACCTACAGTATTTCGTATTATTAATAAATAAGAAACTAATAACATGCCAATAATTAGACTTGCTTAAAAGTAACAAGTTTAATTTATTTATACTAAACAAGAAAATAATTACATAACATAAATTAAGTTTAAAATTTGAGAATAGATAAAGATATTCCAATTAAATAATTCATTACTAACAAAATAAGTAAAATTATAATACCGATGAACATAAAAGTTTCCAACCAAAACCATCAGACACCAGAGTTTGATTTTCTGAAACCAGTGTTTTTAAAACACCTGGGATACGCCCCCTTTGACGAACTGGCATGCGTATACAGTAAGTTAATTTAATCATGAAATTCGAAATGCCAGATCGGCAAAGTAAATCTTTAAGTGTTTGTAATAAATGGAATAGGAGTATGCCGGTAAGGCATAGCAGAAAATAAAGTTGAAAATAATGCACAAGTATTTTAAATGTATGATAAATATGGTGATAAGAAAATTAAATAGAACGGTACCAGATTAAAACTTAAAAGCACTGAATATATGAATTTAAGTTTGTACTAGGGTAACAATGCCCCCTCTTATCACCATCAACTCTAGATTTACAAGAAATTACTAACTCCGGTATCTGATTACAAAATAATTCCATTGAATATAACATATCCAAATTTTATAATTTAACATTATAAACATGTGCAACACTTTACACTTAGTTCAAATAAACATATCACATAAACATCTGTTGATTCATTAAGTTTACAACTTTATACAATATTCACATTTCCCTTGAAAAAAGTTCATAAACAGCATGTTGCAACTATATGTCGATAGAGGGCGCACTGCACGAATATTTTTATTACAAATAAGTTTCGGCGCCCAAGAAGAAGGTAGATGTTTATTTTGTTCCATGTCTTGTTCTTTTTCCATGTCTTGTCCTGTTTAAGTATGTCTTATGTTAATAAAGAAATTAAAAACCTGCTCAAGGTAAGCTTATTTAGAATTTGAATTTATTATTAACCTGAATTGATAAACATGATTAGCAATAAGAGAAGTTTATTAGAAAAATATAACATGGTGCCGAAACCCGGGAAACTAGCCTTTAGAATTTAGATTATGATTTTTATTTTGTATTTAATGTAAATAAATAACAGAATACAGCAGTATTTGATTTCATTATTTGTTTTTGGCTTGTATGAAAATATATTTAATTATTTTATTGTTTGCTCAATATATTTGAAATTAAATATGTCGGTCGATTCGAACGAAACAGCGGTTGCTTTGAATCTTGATAAATTGAAAAGAAAACGCTCAACAATTAGAGGTTTGTTAACAAGAATATTAAATAAGGTTAATGAGCAGCTGGAATTAGAAATTGTTGATAAAGCGACTCTAAACGAACTTTTACAACAATTATGCGAAAAGTCAGAGCTAATTTATGAATTAGACCTAGAAATTGAAAATTATATCAATGATTTAGATCTGCTAGAATCGGAAATAATTTCGAGTCAGGAAATTAGAGAAAAGATAATTTCTACTAAATCGAAAATAAATACTTATTTGAAATCGGAACCGAAACTATTAGGAGTAGCTAATGTACCCGTAACATCGAAAAACGAAATTAATGTAAGACTACCAAAATTAACTATAGAACCATTTTATGGTAAATACGAAAATTGGCAAGAATTTTGGAGTCAGTTTGAGGGATCGATACATGAAAATAAGAATTTGTCAAATACGGATAAATTTAGCTACTTAAAATCGTTTTTGAAAGGTGAAGCTTTGGTTTCGATTCAGGGTTTGACTTTAACAGAAAATAATTATTATACTGCTGTAGAGTTACTAAAGAAAAGATATGGGCAAAAAGATATCATTGTTAGAGCTCATATAAATGTGTTGTTAAATATGCGTCCTGTAAAATCATGCGGCCAGTTGAAAGAATTGCGTCAGCTGTGCGATACATGTTATGTTCAAGTTCGCTCACTTGAAGCCGCTGGAATACAATTGAATAATTATGGTAGCCTGTTATTTCCTATCATATTAAAATTGTTGCCGGAAAATATAGTTTTAGAATACAATAGATATAATAAAAATGATGATTGGGATTGCTTAAAACTTTTAGAATTTTTAAGAAATGAAATCGAAAATAGGGAAAAAACAATTTTATTTCGTGATACGAATGAAGTGAAAGACCAGTCGCACTCAAAGGGATACCCGAAGTATTTCGCAGCGAAAGGTCATAATTCTTTTCACCCCACACAAAGATACAAACAAAATGCGACTGCGCTAGCGTTAAATGTCGGAGCCGCAGGAAAGGAGGGGGAATGCGAATTTTGCGAGAGTGACACTCCAAATAAACATAGTAGTAAAGAATGTCTAAAGTCTATTCTCGAGAGGAAAAACGCCTTAAAACAGAAGGGGAAATGTTTTTTATGTTTTAAACGAAACCACACTGCGTATAACTGTTTTTCGAAAATGCGATGTAATAGTTGTAAGGGGAAACATAATAGTTTATTACATGAATATATTAATAAAATTGATGTGAAATCGGATACTGCTGTCACTTCTGTTTCAGAAGAGGACACAATTAATAATATTTATTTGCAAACCGCAACTGTAAATATTGTAGGAAATAATAGAAATAAGAAATTTCGATGTTTGATAGATAATGGTAGTTGCCGATCTTTTATCCTTGAGCGGGTTTCTAAAGAGTTAAATTTAAAAATAGTAGGACAAGAAGAGTTAAAAATTTATACGTTTGGTTCTACTGAACCAGTTATAGAAAAAAGAAATAAAGTGAGAGTTGAAATAAATTGTCCCTTTATGCGAAAACATTTAGTTATCGAAGCCTTAGAAACACCGAATATTAGCAATGCTCATATAAGTGCACCTGCAAAAGATATAATTATACAGTGTAAGAAAAACAGAATAAAAATAGCGGATCAAAGCTTCAATGAACGGCATTTACAGCTTTCTCTGTTAATAGGCAGTGATTATTACTGGAAAATTGTGACTGGTAAAGTTCGTAGATTGTCAGGAACTTTAGTTGCATGTCAAACAATGTTCGGCTGGACGATTAATGGTTCAGTTGCTACATCAAATAGGATGATCACACAGCAATCTGCTAACGTTATGAAAGTAGCTGTTCATACAATAGGAAGCAATCTAGATGTTGAATCTAACCTGATATTGCGTAAATTTTGGGAGATTGAATCAATTGGAATTAAAAACGAAAGTGATAATACTGATAAGGAAAACGAAATTTTAAATCCGTTTAAAAAAACCATTAGTTTAAAAGATAACCGTTATCAAGTTAAACTACCCTTTAACGAAAAGGTTGAGGAGTTGAAAGACAACTATGAAATAGCTTTTAACAGACTAAATAGTTTAACTAAGAAATTTAAGAAAAATCCAGAATTCTTCAAAAGATATCAAACAATTATCGATGGTTACCTTGAAAGAGGAATAGCAGAAGAAGTTTCTGATAATCCCAAGAAAATATCATTTTATCTCCCACATCAAGGAGTACTTAGAGAAGATAAGGTTACAACAAAACTCCGCGTGGTATTTGATGCCTCTGCTCATGCCACAAATTCCCTTTCATTAAATGAATGCTTAGATGCTGGACCAAATCTTAATCCAGAATTATTAGGAATATTAATTAACTTTCGACAACATAGAATTGCGTTTACAGCGGACATTGAAGAAGCGTTTTTGCAGATTTTACTTTCACCTGAAGATCGAGATGCAGTTCGATTTCTTTGGTTAAACGGGGAATTAGAAAAAGAATATAAAGTTCTCAGAATGACTCGAGTTATTTTTGGAGCAACTTGTAGCCCATTTTTGTTAGCAGCTACACTTAAGCATCATGCTGAAAGTTTCAGAGATAATTATCCAGTTGTTAGTGATTTAATTGAAAATTGTATGTATGTTGACGATTTAATAAGTGGTGCAGACAGTGAAAAAGAAGCCATAGAAATTAAACAAGACATGAAAAAGGTTTTGCAAAAGGCTAGTTTTAACATGAGAAAATGGAAAACAAACTGTGTTTCCTTACAGCAGAAATGGGATGAAGAAGAAAACCCTAGTCTAACGCAATTAACAGATTGTGGCAAGGTCTTAGGATATTATTGGGATAGTAGAAAAGATACATTAAAGATTCCAGTACCAGAGGTTACCATACTGAATCCAGATGAAGAAATTACAAAGAGATTCATATTGAAAGTAATTGGTAAACTCTACGATCCTATAGGATTTATTAATCCATTTATTGTTACGTGTAAAATCCTTGTTCAGGAATGCTGGATTACTGGATATGAGTGGGATAAACCATTACCATCAGACATTCAAAAAAGATTTAAAAGGTGGTGTGAGGATTTAATTAATTTAAAGGAAATTCAAATCGAAAGACATTACTTTAAAAGTAACAGCATTAAGGGAATATCTGACATTCAATTGCATTGTTTCAGCGATAGTAGTATTAAAGCTTATGGTGCTGTCGTTTATATTAGGTTTATTGAGAATAATGAAATAAAAACTACATTTGTTTCATCAAAATCTAGAGTTGTTCCCTTGAAAAAGATGACTCTTCCGCGTTTAGAGTTAATGGGTGCTGTAATAGGTTGTAGGTTAATGAAATATATCTTACATAAAATTAATTTGGAAGTAAATAACTGCCTTTATTGGACTGATTCTACGATAGTACTTCATTGGGTGAAAGGAGATGCTAAAAGGTGGAAACCATTTGTTTGCAACCGAATAATTGAAATTCAAGGCATCACTGATCCCTCATCATGGAACTACTGTCCAGGGGAAGAAAATCCTGCTGATGTTTTAACGAGAAGTGAAAATTCTTTAAGGTTGAAAGAAAATCGAGCATGGTTCAATGGACCTTATTGGCTTTCTGAGGAACGTAACCATTGGCCTATAGCATATCCAGACCCAGAAATGAAGATAGCTGAAGAGGAAAGGAAGATGAAAAAATGCATAATTTTACAAGCTATTTGTATTGACTCAAATACTAAGGACTTATTGGAGATATGTAAAATTAATAATTTTACAAAATTACTTAGAGTTACTGCGTGGATCAAAAGATTTATTTTTAACTTGAGAAATAAAGGGAATAAAAAAGAAGGGCCACTGACAGCTGAAGAGTTGAATGATTCCGAAATTTACTGGATTAAAAGAACACAAGAGAAAGAATTTTCTACAGAAATAAAAGGTTTAAATTCTAACCAAAAGTTACCATTTTCTTCAAAAATAGCCTTGTACAAACCATTTCTTGATATTAATGGATTGATTAGAATAGGTGGGCGATTACAATTTTCAGACTTGAGTTATGAACAAAAACATCCTTTGTTGCTGCCTGGTAAGGACGAGTTCACTGAATTAATTATTCGCAGATGTCACGAAAACACTGGGCACGCTGGATTATCAGAGACACTATCAGAAATGAGAGAAAGGTTTTTCATCCCTAAAGGCAGGCAAAGAGTAAAATCTTTAATATTCAAGTGCAATTTATGTAGAAAATTCAGAGCGAAGCCTGCTACCGAAGAGATGTCTTGTTTACCCCCAGATCGTGTGAGGGAAGCATTTCCATTCGAAATAACTGGATTAGATTATTTAGGTCCTCTGTACATAGTCGAAAATTCAGAAACGAAGAAATCATATATTTTGCTATTTACTTGCGCAGTAACACGTGCTATACATTTAGAGCTGACAGCTGATATGTCAGTACCGTCATTTTTGAGAGCATTTAAAAAATTTATATCCCGTCGAGGACTATGTAAAACAATATATTCAGATAATGCAAAAACTTTCATTAAAGTGAAAAGAGATTTTAATCTTTTAAATGAAACTTTAAGCAAAGAAGAATGCCGAAATTATTTTAGTGAACGAAGAATAACTTGGAAAAACATCGTAGAAAAGGCAGCTTGGTGGGGAGGATTTTGGGAGAGACTTGTTCGCTCTGTGAAGACCTCCCTCAAGAAAATTTTAGGAAAAACATCTCTAAATTATTTGGAGCTTGAAACCACGGTCGTAGAAGTTGAAGCCATTTTGAACTCTAGACCACTAACTTATATAGATGAAGAAAATGAGTCAGTGATTCTCACGCCTGCTCACTTCCTGATAGGTAGACGAATATTGTCTCTTCCTGGACAATCCGTACTACCCCTTTCAACGAAAGATGTCCTCACCAGAAAATATAAGCATCAACAAAAAATAGTGACTGCCTTTTGGAACAGATGGAAAAAATCCTATCTTTTGGAATTAAGGTCTGCTCATCAATCCACCTTGAGAAAGAAAAATCCTATTTTAATAAAGAAGGACTCAATTGTTCTAATTCACGAGGATAAAGTGCCAAAGCTTATGTGGAAGTGTGGTATCGTCACAGACGTTCATGTTGGCAGAGATGGAAAGACACGATCCTGTACAGTGAGACTTCCATCTGGGACTCATTTGAAACGTCCAATTCAGTTGCTGTATCCAATCGAACTTTATGAAAATTGAACTTTATGATACATTTAGTAACATTGTTTAACTTTATATTTTCTTTTTCTTTTACAGAATTGTAGTAGAATTGCTGCTGAAATAATAAGTAGCTTTATAATTACTGTAAGCAGTATATGTATGTATCTTTATTTAGGTTTGATTTTTGATATTGAAATTAACTTTAGAAATTAATATGTAAAGCTAATAAATATATTAATTTTTACATTATTATGTTGTTACAAAGGCATATGTTATTATCACTAGAACATAGTATTATATGATAATTATTAAGTATTGGTCTTATTGTTTTGAAAATCTGTGAATTAACTTAGTATTAATTTAGACTCTACTCTTGATGAACTTTTGAAGTTCATCGGGGGGGAGGATGTTGCAACTATATGTCGATAGAGGGCGCACTGCACGAATATTTTTATTACAAATAAGTTTCGGCGCCCAAGAAGAAGGTAGATGTTTATTTTGTTCCATGTCTTGTTCTTTTTCCATGTCTTGTCCTGTTTAAGTATGTCTTATGTTAATAAAGAAATTAAAAACCTGCTCAAGGTAAGCTTATTTAGAATTTGAATTTATTATTAACCTGAATTGATAAACATGATTAGTAAAAGTTGGAACTTCGATTTAGCAAATTGGAATTTTATTAGAAAATCCAAACACAGCATGTTATATAAAACAATACATTATTCACAACTATGGCTGTGTGTTGCGTATGTGATTAAAATAATACATTATAGTACATAATATGCATTCACACAATACATAAACATTCACACACGGGGCCCCGGTACACAACATACAATGTACTCTAAATAATGCACACACACAATATTTTTATTTCAATTCAAATCATCCAAAATATTCCTAATAAATTAAAATTACAAAAAAAAACAACTTTGTTGTTTAATGATCAAAAAAATACATGAATAAATCTTTCAATCATTTCTTAAAGATATTTGAAATGAACTTCTGCAGTTCAAATTTTGTTAGTGGCTTGGTGAAAGCGTCAGCTAAGTTTAATTTACTTCGTACAAAACTAAGTTTAAATTTTTGTGTATTATACATATCACGAACGAAAAATAACTTCACATCTATATGTTTTGACCGATAGTTTTCAATTGGAGATTTTATAAAATCTATAGCAGCTTGATTATCCACAAACAAAATTGGGATTTCTGGTTCACTTGTTACAATACCTTTATCATGACACTCATTTAGTATACCACTGAACCAAACTATTTCTTTAGCTGCCTCGGTCATAGCAACAAACTCTGCTTCCATAGTTGATAAGATGACACTTTTCTCTTTAAATGTACGCCAGCTTATGGGAGAATTTCCTAGTAAAACGAGTTGACCTCCTAGAGACGTTCTGTCATCTCGGTTTGCAGCGAAATCAGCATCTGAATAAACTCTAATTTGGAATTGTTTACAAGAAAGTTTTAAGCAAAAACCTTCCGTGTTGATAACATAACCTAAAAGTCTTAATAAACCATCCCAATGATTCATTCCTGGTTTGGACTGAAATTGGCTGAATATATTAACAGCATAAGTGATGTCAGGGCGAGTTCTATTAGCCAAAAAGGATAGACAACCTAATACACTTCTATAGGGGTATTTTAGCATTTCTCTTTCTTCCTCCGCTGTAGAGGGACAGGAAGTTTTAGAATAAATTGAACCTTTTAGATATGGGTAGTGATGAAATTGGTATTTTAAATCGTTGGAAACGCTCACATACGTCTTTAATGTATGAACGTTGATGAATCAAAACACTACCATTTTCCTCACCAAACTCTACGCCTAAAAGGGTACGAGTCTTACCTAGTACTTTTATGTCAAAATAGTTTTTCAAATTATTAATAGATTTATCGATTGTCCTTTGGTCTCTGCCAAATATAACAAAGTCATCAACATACAATATCAAAACTAAGTAATCTCCTAATAAATAAGCACAGTTACCCCACTGAAATTTACAAAAACCCATTTTTAACAAAACATTATGGATTTCATAGAACCATTGTCGACCACTTTGTCGTAATCCATATATTGCTCGATCTAAACGACAGAATTTTCTCTTTTGACTAGTTTCTTCAAAACCTGGAGGCTGTGTCATATAAATTCGCTCTTCCAAAAGGGCATAAAGGTAAGCTCCTGTTATATTACATTGAAGGTGGTACCAGCCTTTACATGATACGAGTAACGAAAAGAAAAATCTGATTAAACTAAAGTTGACCACAGGGGAAAAGTTTCATCATATGAGATACCCTTCTCCTGTTTATAAGTTTATAAGTACTACTAGTCGAGATTTAAATCTTACAATTTTACCTGTATCATCTCTTTTTACGGTAAATACCCACCTACATCCAATAGGTGTGGTATTTTCTGGTAAGTCTTCCAAATGCCACACTCCCCGGTTCTTCATGATACAGAGTTCTTCTTTCATGGCATTTAACCACTCGTCCTTATATTCCGATTCAATTGCCTGCTTATAAGTCTTTGGTATAGGAATGCGATCTAGTCAGCTAGATATGCTAAGATTATTGGTGGTCCCAATATCTTCATTATCTGTTAAAACTGCATCACGACTGCTCAAAACAAGACCTTGTGTCCGATTTGTTCCTTTAAAATCAAATAAATTAGGATTGAAAACAATATTATTTTTACTGCAGTATTTTGCAACATCATTCAGGGATCTTAAGCTTTCCTTCTTGCCTTCTTCATAATAATAGACATCTGTACGCGATCTATCTTTCCTCTGAATAGCCTTTCTTTCCCAGTTTACTAATCTAGGTTCTGATATAGGGCTTGGAATATCGTCTATGGATACTTCAGGATCACTGTCGTCACTTTCAGAATCACGAGGTACAATGTGGTATCCGGTATCATCGTCACTTCCTACTTCATACTCATTCGAGACAGTCGAAATCCTGTTACTAGGGCCCAGCACTGCTCCACTTAAAGTGTCTTTGTACACAACTTTCTCATTAAAAGAAACATTAATAGTTTCAATTATTTTGTTTGTTTCTGGCATCCAAATCCGGTATCCTTTTGTACTAAATGCGTAACCAACGAGGAAACCTTTTCGGGCTCTGGTATCTAGCTTTTTTCTATGTTGTCGGGGAACATCTATATATGCTACAGTACCTAAAGGCTTTAAGTGTTTGACAGAGGGTCTGGACCCTGAGAATAATTCGCAAGGCGTCTTGTTCAGCTTATTGTGGCACACTCTATTCCAAGTATATGTAAAATATAGCATGGCTTCAGGCCAAAAACACTTAGGAAGACCAGATTCCTGCAGAACTGCTCTAGCACTACATGCGACAGTTTGGTTATATCTTTCACTAACACCGTTTTGTTCCGGGGTGAATATATTCGTTAATTCATGAGCGATCCCTTTTTCAGCAAAATAATTTTGTATCTGTCTATTCACAAATTCTGTCTCATTATCTGTTTTAAATGCCTTAACCTTTTTATTTAAAATATTTTCAACTCTGGTAATATATGTTTTAATTATACTAAAAACCTCAGATTTCTCAGACATAGGAAATAATGAAACTTTACGTGAATAATCATCAATTATGGTAATAAAATACCTTTCTCCCATTCTTCCTTTGACAGATTGAGGACCCCAAACATCAGCATATAATAGCTCTAACGCTATCAGCATATTATAGCTCTAACGCTCCCAAACATCAGCATATAATAGGAAATAATGAAACTTTACGTGAATAATCATCAATTATGGTAATAAAATACCTTTCTCCCATTCTTCCTTTGACAGATTGAGGACCCCAAACATCAGCATATAATAGCTCTAACGGAGCCTTGGATCTCACTTCTCTCAGAGACTTAAATGAAAGTCTTCGATATTTACTCATTTTACATGGTTCGCAAAAGACTGTCTTATCGCTTAAGAGTGGTAAGCCAATCACTCCCCTTTTCCTACTGGTATGTGAAATAGTGGACGTGCTGATATGTCCAAAACGTCTATGCCATAGTTCAAGAGCTTTGCTATCTTTTAAGTTAGTTGTAAATGAAACGTTTTTGTCAGCTTTAACTATACGGGGTGAAACTTGGTAAATACCTTCTTTTAATATGGCCTTAAAAACCGTTTTCCCCCTTTTTCTGAGACTTTCACTGCACCGTTACCACCATGATACACAAAACCCTGAATATCTAGTTTTGAACCTGAAATAAGATTTCTCCGTAATTTTGGAGAGTACATTACATCATTTAATGTATACTTTTGTAAACCAAATAACAATTTAACAGTTCCTTTTCCCTCAATAGGAAAGTCAACACCGTCAATGGCAACTGATATCTTTTCATTGATTAAGGGTACAAAATTAATGAAGAGGTCTCTTTCTTTACAAAAGTGATGTGAAGCTGCTGTATCAAAAACCCAATTCACTCTTTCTTTAGTTTGATTAAATAAACTTGTAATAGAAAAGTTTGACTTACATGGCGAATGTCCGTCTTTGTTTGTCGAAGGGATGTTTCTAGATACAGTACCACGTTTATGTTTGTCCTTACACCTGGAGAAACGAGGCTGATTTTGATAAGTGGAATTTGAACTACGTGACTGGTTCCTTTCTGCCACAAAGTCAGATCTGGGTTCTCTGTACGGACCTTTGTACTCTGGATTGAAACGTCTGGTTTGGCTTCTACATTCTGGACTAGAACATCTGGAATGGCTCCTGAATTTTCGTCTAAAACATCTGGATACTTTCAGTGATTGTACTTTAAGAGGACATGAATTTCTATAATGCCCAGGCTCTTGACAACCATAACAGAGGATTTGTTTCTTCACAGACGTTACTGCACTAGCCTGCGTTAGAGAGTCTTTTTCTCGTAACTGAAGACGAACCTCTTCTGCATTCAGGGCGTCTGTGATAGCTTTGTAGTTAAAATTTTCATCCGGCCAACCAAGAATAACTTGCACTATTCTGTCGAAATGCATAGGAAGATATCTCAGAAGTTGAAAACTAGCATATTTTTCATTAAAAGTAGGATCTATAGTTTTTATTATGTTGTAGACTTTTAATAATCTTGTTGAAAACATGAGAATACTTTCCTCAAGTAACATTTTAGTATCACATAATTCTGAAAATATAGTCATATGATTCGCTCTAGTATCTGGATGGAAGTATTTCAACAATGTTTCCCAAGCAACTACTGGATCTTCTATTCCATCTATTATACGTCGATGATCTTCATCAATATTCAAATATATCAGAGATAAAGCGATGTTTTTGTTTTTATTGAATTCTTTAAGACTTTTGAGATACGCAGTATCATTCAAATCTTCGAATGAACCAGTTTCAGTTTTTAATATCGGTGGAATAGGAGCTTTTTCAGCTCCTTTTACAACCTCCCACACATTTCTCTCCATCAGAATGAACTGAAGTCCATGTCTCATAGTTTTGGTTGCTTAACTTATTAATTGCGTAAGTAGCCATGGCAAGAAAAATTAACAAAATCAAATTTTTTTGAGAAAAAAAGATTTATAAAGTTTGATTATTATTATTATTACTTTAAATTGAAAAATTTATATCAATATAGCCCCCCCATCTTAAATAATCTAATACATTTTAAGATGGGTAAAAATTTGCTTAAAGTATTACAACTGACTAATTATCCCGAGATAAATTTCAAGATATTTAATACGTAACTTAGGCACATAACCTATTTGTCAGTCTATACTACTTTTTAAATATCTGTGGGCAGACGTCTTTTTACCAATACCCACCATTAGGCTAATTGCCAAAATAATTACCACGATAAGCAGAGCTGCAAATATTAAATTTTAATGCAGTTAATGGAATGCTAGCTATTAGTTTAAATACCTACAGTATTTCGTATTATTAATAAATAAGAAACTAATAACATGCCAATAATTAGACTTGCTTAAAAGTAACAAGTTTAATTTATTTATACTAAACAAGAAAATAATTACATAACATAAATTAAGTTTAAAATTTGAGAATAGATAAAGATATTCCAATTAAATAATTCATTACTAACAAAATAAGTAAAATTATAATACCGATGAACATAAAAGTTTCCAACCAAAACCATCAGACACCAGAGTTTGATTTTCTGAAACCAGTGTTTTTAAAACACCTGGGATACGCCCCTTTGACGAACTGGCATGCGTATACAGTAAGTTAATTTAATCATGAAATTCGAAATGCCAGATCGGCAAAGTAAAACTTTAAGTGTTTGTAATAAATGGAATAGGAGTATGCCGGTAAGGCATAGCAGAAAATAAAGTTGAAAATAATGCACAAGTATTTTAAATGTATGATAAATATGGTGATAAGAAAATTAAATAGAACAGTACTAGACTAAAACTTAAAAGCACTGAATATATGAATTTAAGTTTGTACTAGGGTAACAGTGATGGCGTTCCAATCGCTCGGCAACCATTGACTACACGTTCTCAATTGGTGACAGATCAGGAGAACGTGCTGGCCAGGGTAACAGTCAAGCCTGTTCTGTGTGAAGGAAGTTCAGAACAGTACGGGCAACATGCGGTCGTGCATTATCCTGTTGAAACAAAGCATTAGGGAGGCCTCGAAGATAGGGCAGAGCAACGGTCCTTAACACATCGGAAATGTAACGGTTGCTGTTCAAAGTGCCGGTAATGCGAATAAGAAGTGATCGAGACGTGTATCCAATGGCACCCCATACCATCACTCCAGCAGATGGGCTAGTATGGCGATGTCCAATGCCAGCTGGCAATGT
>JAJQOW010001957.1:0-28224 GCA_037975125.1 Latrodectus hesperus | reverse complement strand
TGTAATGTCTCATCGTCAGCACTTGAGATTTGAAGAGCCTCTTATGGAGAGGGTGAGTAACGAGATGGTTGGCGCCAGAAGTGGTCTGAAGAAGCTGCGATTTTCTCTTTGTTTTGGAGTGGCTTTCCATCGGCACTTCGATTTCGAGATCCTATTTTTAATTTTAATTTCAGAGAGACTCTGATTGTACGCGAAGCAGGCGAGTGAGATGGTCGCGAACCCAAACATGGCTCCTTGTAAATTTTGTTCAATTTTTTAATTAAATGTGTATGTTTCAAAATTGGAGTCATTTATTTGTTTGTTTGTTTCATAACAAACTTACGTTTTTAATTGGCAGCGGTTTGATGCTTTTTTAATGCTTTGCATTAGCATCCACTATGGAAATTAATTATGTGCACTATAATGGATTACGTGCCGCAATGTTGGAATACAGGTAGGCCATTTTGATCAATCTTTCTCTGGCTACTATTGAAAATAAATAGTTTGGAATGTTATATAAATTGATAGAATATTTAGTTCCAATGTTATTTACGTGGTTTTCATGTTATATCAATTAATTTTGTGTATAAGTTTGTAAATGGTGTATTCCATATTACAAAGCTAATTTCTGTATTTCGTGTATTCGAATTTACAGTGTTCATGCTATATCAATTAATTTTGCTTATAAGTTTGTAAATGGTGTATTCCATGTTACAAAGCTAATTTCTGTATTTCGTGTATTCGAATTTACAGTGTAATATTTTTTATAAGAAAAGTGTATCTTATTATAAATTTGCATTTCATAATTTTTATGTGGTTGATGTATTTCAATTCACGTAGGAATATGTTAAAATAACTATGTTGTTATAGATTAATGTGTAAAATCGAAAGTACACTTATATTCATAATTTTTTGAATGTTTCACTGAAAGTAGATTTTATGAAAGTAATATATACTTTAGAAAGGTTTTGATTTCGTTATGTGAAAACGAAAGTACATGATTACAAATAGGTTTGAATTTAAAGTAATGTGAGATTTATTGATGTGTTTTTGATTTTGTTTGCAAAGTATCAAACTGGTTTATTACATATTTAGAAACGCATATGTTTATTTTCATTGATAAAGATTTGAAAAGATATTTTCTTACTGTTTAAAATATCGTACGTTATTATCATTTTTATGTCGTGTATGATTAATTAATTAAGTTTATTGATTTGAAATCGAAAGCTGATTTCTGGTTTAGATTAGTTAAAGCTTTTAATTTATATTGTTGTTAAGAATTGTAGTGTTTTATATTTTGAATTAAATAAGGATTCAAAAATATGTATAATTTCATTTCTGATTTAATATAGTAGTATTTGTATAAGAATCTGATTTTATAAAATTTATACATTTTGATTAATAATTCAATTTATCTGAGTATCAAGTATTAGCTTGGTGATAAAAAAAAAAACTTGAAATCGAGAGTAGAAGATTTAATTTTAAACTTGTTCTTCTTTTCAAAATATATGATTTGCTGTTTATACACTATTTGTTGTATTACAATATAGTTTGTTTTCGTTTAAATTTTTAAATGTTATTGATATGTTTATATTAGTAGAGTGTGTTAAATAATTTCTATAGTTATTTACGAAATTTTACATATAGGTGGGTGTAGTCTGTGGTTTCTCTCATTATTGCATCTCTTCTGAGATAAAGCGTGAATAAATAAAATGGCTTTTTTAGCACGGGGGAAAAAGGGAGATTTAGTAGAAGTAGCTGAAGAGTTAGGGGAAATGGTTCCAGATTCTTTTAAAATCCCAGATATTAAAAAATTAATTTTAACTAGTAAAAACTTTAACGAGGAAGAAGTAAAATGTATATTAGATAGGGTAATCGAGGAAAGAGTTAAAAAGGAACAGGAAGAAAAAGAGGAAAGAGTTAGGCGAGAAATACTAGAAAAAGAGGAAAGAATTAGGCGAGAAGAATTAGAAAAAGAGGAAAGAATTAGGCGAGAAGAAAAAGAAGAAAGAATTAGGCGAGAAGAAATAGAAAAAGAAGAAAGAATTAGACGTGAAGAAAGAGAACATATTTTAGAAATGAAACGTCTAGAAATCTCTTCAAATGCTGCAATTTCGAACACAGAATCAGTTACAAATAGGACTGAACATGCTCAAAAAATTCAATTAATGCAAATAACGCCAAAATTCGATGAAAGGAAAGATGAGATGAGTTTATACTTAATAAATTTTGAGCGTAGAGCAGAAATGGCTCATATTCCAAAAAACGAATGGGTAGTTTATCTTGTAAGTGCTTTACCTTCAGAGATATCTAACATGTTAGCTAGAGAACCTCCAGAAAGGGCTGATGATTACGATTACGTGAAGGAAATTATTCTTAAACGATTCAAGTTAAATAGCGAAAAATTAAGACAATTGTTTCTTAGACACCAGAAAACGTCAGACAAATCATGGAGAAATTATGCACAAGAATTGAATAGTTACTTTACGGAATGGCTTACGGAATTAGAAATAACGACATTTGAACAGCTTAAGGAACTAATGGTAACAGATCAATTGAAACGTCGTGTGCCAATTGAAATTAAGGAACATTTTTTGGCGGAATGGCTTAAAATAAATTCGCCGTATGATCTGGCAGAGAAAATAGATGAATATGAAAGTTTAAGAGATAGTTTTAAGACGAAAGATTTTACAAAACTCCCTCGAAATAATTTTGGTTTTCGTCAACAAAATGAAAACCGTGCCTTTAAGTTTAATGAAGTAGTTCGGAATCATAAATCTCATGTTCCTAAAAGAGTCGAGAATAAAAATTCTAATTATTCACATGAAAAGGAATTCGAAAAAAGAAAACAACTCCGATGTTATGAATGTGGTTCTTATAGTCATTTGCGGCCTCAGTGTGACAAAATAAAAAAGAACTTAGAATCGGTAGCATCCAACGAAATTGCTAGAAGTACATTTAATGAGTTGATGGCTCCTTACACTAGTATCGGCACTGTTAATGGAATTCAAATGCCAATCTTAAGAGACACTGGAGCAACTCTTGATTTGATTTGTGGAAAATACGTGAAACCTGATATGTTCACGAAGGAAAAGGTTTGGCTAAGAACACCTCTTGATGAAACTTTAGTATGCTTACCTATTGCCGAGGTTGAAATAAATTGTGAATTAGGTCACATTTTGACAAAGGCAGCAGTTCTTCGAGATTCTTTGGATCAAGGAAGATATTTACTGGGAAACAAAACAGCCGCTTTATTTGAGGAAATTAAAAAGCATGAGGAGGTGAAAATACATATGATAAATGCTATAGAAACTCGAGCTCAAAGAAGACGGAAGGAAAATAGCAAGAATAAAGAGATTATTGATTCTGAAATAGAATCTTCTAGGTCTTGCTTCCAAACTAAACAAAATGAAGAATTAGAGCAAAATACAATTTTGCCACCATTAGAAACCGAAGTTGAAGGGATGGATTTGATAAAAACATCTCCAGAAGAATTTGCTCGGGAACAAAAGGTGTGCGAAGATTTGAAACCTCTCTTTGAGCAAGCTAAACGACAATCTTCAAAAGACAATAAATATATTATAATAAATCAATTGTTGTTTTATAATAAAATGGACAATGATGGAACTGTAAGAAGATTATTAGTTGTGCCCAAGAAGTTTCGCAACCAACTAAAAGGGATCTGCCATGAGATAACTGCAGCTCATTTAGGTATAACTAAAACAAAAGATATGCTGTGCAAAACTTTCTACTGGCCTAACTGCTTTAAAGAAATTGAAAATTTTGTTAAATCTTGTGACAAATGTCAACGAGTAGGAAAGCCTCAAGATAAGAAAAGGGCTCCTTTGAAACTGGTTCCAGTAATTCCGGAAATATTTACAAGAATTAACGTTGATGCATGTGGTCCTTTACCTATAACTTCCTGTGGTAACCGGTATATTATAACAGCCATTTGCATGTCATCCAAGTATCCAGATGCCATCCCAGTACCAGATATACGTTCTACTACTGTGATTGATGCTTTTCTTCAGATATTTAGCCGCATGGGTTTTCCTAGGGAGTTGCAAAGTGATCAAGGAACATCTTTCATGAGTGTCCTAACATCAGAATTTTTAGAAAAATTTGGTATTAAAGTTGTGCATAGTTCCGTTCAGCATCCCCAAAGCAATCCTGTTGAAAGATTGCATAGAACTTTAAAGAGAATACTGAAAGTCCTTTGCTTAGAAAAAGGTACAGATTGGGAGAAGATTTTACCTCAGGCACTTTTTGCTCTTAGAACTTGCATTCATGATAGCACTGGATATTCTCCTGCAGAATTAGTCCATGGTCGGAACTTAAGAACACCCATAACACTATTATATGAAAATCTAACTGGTAAAACCATTGAAGAAGATAGTGTGATTGCTTACGTTTTTAATCTTTTAAATAGAATGAAAAGATGCCAAGAATTAGCTGTGAAAAATATGACAGAGGCTAAAGAAAAACAGAAACTTTGGTATGACCGTAAGGCTACGAAAAGAGAATTTAAAGAAAATGATCTTGTGTTAGTTGTTGCACCTTCTAGATCAAACAAATTTTCTGTTCATTGGATAGGTCCAGGAAAAGTAGTAAAACGACTATCGGACACAAATTACGTAATACAATTTCCCGATAAGGAAAAATTACATGTATACCATGTAAATATGTTAAAACCTTATTTTCAGCGTCCAGAAGATGTTAATTTAATTTTTACCTCTAATTCTGATAATGAAGATATTGATTCTGAGAAAGAAGATATCCCAAGTTTTGAAATTAATTCATCTACCCTTTTAGAGACTTTTCCTGAAAGCTGTTTTAATGAAAAGTTAGAGGACGATCAGAAGAAACAATTGAGTAGACTTTTGATTCAATTTATTGATATTTTTTCAAATGAACCGGGTTGTACAGAACTGGCTGAACTGGACATCGAGTTAGAATCTAATAAATCTATTATAGCTAAACCATATCGAATGTCCCCACGACAGACAGAAATTCTGAAATCGGAAGTAGACAAGATGTTGAAAATGAAGGTGGTGGAACCAGGTGAATCCGATTACACATCACCTTTAATATTAGTTGAAGCTCCTGGAAAAGAACCTCGTCCGTGCATTGATTATCGCAGGTTAAATGAAGTTACCAGGACGCAATATTATCCATTACCAAATATTGAAGAGCGTGTTGAATCCGTTTCGAAAGCGAAGTTCATATCTTTATTAGACTTAACACGAGGTTATTGGCAGATACCTTTGAGTCCTAAGGCTCAAAGATATGCTGCATTTACGACGACATTTGGTGTTTATAAACCTTTGAGAATGGCATTCGGTTTGAAGAATGCTCCTTACTATTTCAGTAAGTTAATGGCTGATTTATTAAAAAATTGCGAACATTTTGCTGTGCCTTATTTAGATGACATAGCTATATATTCACTTACCTGGTCTGATCACATCCAACATCTTAAATGTGTTCTGGAGAAGATTCGATTTGCAAAATTGACTGTAAAACCCCTTAAGTGCAAATTCGCTCAACTTCGTGTAAAATATTTGGGACACTTTGTAGGACAAGGTCAAAGAACACCAGGTGATATTAAAGTGAAAGCCATTACCGATTTCGAACGTCCCTCAAGCAAAACCGAAGTACGAGCTTTCCTAGGTCTTGTTGGGTACTATCGCAAGTATATACCAGAATTTTCGGTAGTTGCTGCGCCTTTATCCGACCTGTTAAAAGGGAAGTCCAAGAAAGGAACTGTAATATGGAATAATAACTGCGAAAAGGCATTCATAGAATTAAAGAACACTTTAATAAAGAAGCCTGTACTTTACAGTCCAGACTTTCAAAAACAATTTATCATTCAATGTGATGCCTCAAACTTAGGAATAGGTGTAGTTTTATCTCAGAGAGATCAAAATGAAAATGAACACCCTATCCTATTTCTGAGTAAAAAATTTTCGAAATCTGAGAAAAATTATAGCACTATAGAAAAGGAATGTGCAGCAATAATTTTTGCTGTTACTAAATTAAAATATTATTTAGATGGTCAGTATAAATTTATTATCGAAACTGATCATAACCCTTTAGTTTGGTTAAAACATCATACAGGATCTAATCCCAGACTTTTAAGGTGGGCCTTGGTGCTTCAAAGCCTAAATTTTGATATTGTTCACAGAAAGGGCAAATTACATCAGAATGCCGATAGTCTCAGTAGAATGCTGAATAACCAAACTTAATTATTTTCTTTTTTTCTCAGATATTAAATTAAATTTTTTTTTAATACAAATTTCAATTGTTGTTACATGTGTACATAATAAAAAAAAAATGTTTTTTATAGTAAAATGTGTCTATTTGTAAGTTTAGTTAAGATTGAAAATTCTGTTGTGTTAGATAATTATTTTGTGCTATTTTGATATAATTTTATTTTATATTTAATATTATATAATTCCATATAATTTTGTGTTTCAGCCAGAGTCCGATTGATCAGGGCTATCTGTAATACTAAATTTTGCTCTTTGTTGTTTGTGTGTGTTTTTTTTCTTTTTTATTTGCAGGTTGATTTCCTTAGAATGAGAAAAAGAAAAAGAAAAAAAACCCCGGGGAAGGAAGGAATAATTTAGTCTGTAATGTCTCATCGTCAGCACTTGAGATTTGAAGAGCCTCTTATGGAGAGGGTGAGTAACGAGATGGTTGGCGCCAGAAGTGGTCTGAAGAAGCTGCGATTTTCTCTTTGTTTTGGAGTGGCTTTCCATCGGCACTTCGATTTCGAGATCCTATTTTTAATTTTAATTTCAGAGAGACTCTGATTGTACGCGAAGCAGGCGAGTGAGATGGTCGCGAACCCAAACATGGCTCCTTGTAAATTTTGTTCAATTTTTTAATTAAATGTGTATGTTTCAAAATTGGAGTCATTTATTTGTTTGTTTGTTTCATAACAGGGCCAAAAACTCACTCACAACGAGCGACGTGTGAGCGGGCGCATTGTCGTTATGGAGCATCCACCTGTCCCCTTTTGCCAAATCCGGTGGAACTCGGGCCACACGAGCTTTGAGACGTGTCAAAACTTCAACGTAAAAATTTCCGTTCACTCTCTGGCCGGGAGGGACAAATTCCTTGAGAACAATGCCCCTAGAATCAAAGAACACAATCAACATTGTCTCCACATTGGACCTCGATTTTCGCGACTTTTTTGTTCTCGGTTCTCCCGTTAGCTTCCATTCCTTGCTTTGAGATTTGACCTCCACATCGAATTCGTAAAACCAGGACTCGTCTCCAGTGAAGACTCGGTTGAGAAAGTCCCCTCTTTCCTCTGCTTCCAATCAACTCCTCATATCACTCAACCCTTTTTGCTTTCTGTTCTGGCGTCAAGAGCTTCGGTACGATTTTCGCACACAATTTCTTCATTTCAAGTTATTGTGTCAGAATTTCGTGAACGATTGTTTCAGGGATTGACAGCTCGTCAGCAACCATTCTGACTGTCAATCTACGGTCTTTAAGAACACAAGCCCGAATTCCTTCAACATTTTCATCAGAACTCGATGTCGACGGGCGTCCTAGGCGAGGGTCATCTTTCACGTCTTCTCGGTCTTCCCGGAACCTTTTTAACCCTTTGTTCACTGTTGGTTCCTTCAGAGAATTGTCTCCGTAAACTTGTTCAAACACTCAGAAATCTCACGGCCATTCTTGCCCAGCTTTGCAAGAAACTTGATGTTGATGCGCATTCCTCAATCGAGAGAACTTCATGCCGGCGGCAGGTGACAAAAGGTAACTTTCAACAAGCAGCTGCACACTCCTATTTATACGCAGAGCGGTCTGACTCGAACTGAACGTTGATAAGATTGGTTACAGCAGTAGTGCTACCTGGCGGTGACTGCAAACAGTAAAATAAAGCTATTATTCGACTTTTATACGTATTTTCCGGACAAACCTAGTACATTTTTCTTTTTTCTTATCACCGTAATTAATTATATTGCATAATTAATCTCAATTTTCTTAACTTTTCATTTCATTTCGAATTAAATTATTAAATTTTTCTAAAAAAGCTTGAATTACAAAATTAAAGCAAACTTTTTTTCAAATTTGCTATTTAGATGTTCTTAGTTTATGTATTTAGTTTTTCAATCGATTTTCATTATTTTAAGTTTTTTGCTAATTTAGCATTTTTTTGTCCTACATTATATCATTACAATGATTCATCTATTAAAATTATTTGAATAATTATTTCAAACTTGGAGCTAATAGTTTTCAATTCTTTTTCTAAATTGACGATACGCAGTTATTTTTAATATTTGGTTCGTTGTGACTTTCTTGTAAATTAATAAAATACCATTTTTTATTACATAACATTTATCTACATTATTATCAAAAAACAGAATAACTGTTTATAATAACCATCTTGAGTAACATTATCATTCTATATTTTTGAGCAATTTCACTGTACCAATTATAATAAAAGAAAATTTTCATTTGAAAGGATCGTAATTCTTATAAATACATGCACGAATGAAAAGCATAAACAATTTTTTGAACAATTAATGAGGCTGTAAATAAAAAGTAAAATTAATGTTAATTTTGCTAAACATTTTGTGCTTCGTAAGTTTTAACAAGAATATATGCCAAATGGAAAAAAGGTTTGTGAATCGATTAATATTGTAGAACGTATTATTTAAGATTTATCATTTTCATCTGATTAAAATGCTAAGTTAAAATGAGTTTGATTATGCAGTATGTATGTAAATTATGTATATTTTTATAGACACGTCTTGATTCAATAGCTTTTAATATAACTCCCAATAAGTTAAAGTTCAATGTTTCATTATATTTTTTATAACATAAATATAATATAAAAAGAAATGACTTGATTTTTTTGTAATGTATATCATGTGTATACTATTGTTATTTCGTTAAAAAGAATGATTTCTATTTTGAAATAATATTTTTTAAAATTATCAATTTTAAAAAATTCAGTGCAGTTTAAAAAAATACATTAACATTAAATGAATATTATGTATCTTTCATTATATATTATTGGAAGTTTTGCATTAAAAATAGTGTAAAATATAATTTTTATCTTAATATAACTTTTAGTTCGTGTGTTCATTGATAACTATACATCTTTTAAAAGCTTATAAGTAGCAGCAGATTTACATGTTGCAGTTGTACTATTTTCAGCTTTTTTTATTTGAAAACGTATACCTATTTTAGAACAATTTAAATAATTTATAGTAAACTACAATATAATTTTATTTTTATTTTACCTAAATTGATATTACTTATTTGAAATGCTAATCATTCCTCCGACCAGATGGAAATTTTTTTATATAAATTTCATGTGCAAATATTCTCAATTTAATAATTTTTGTTTAAAAGCATTAATATAAATTTTATTTCTCAATTAATGTAATTATTTCAAAATTTGAAATTTTGCTTCTTAAAATTACTATAAATCAGAGGTGGCCAAGCTCCTTGATAGTTTGAGCCATTTTTCAAAATTTGAAACATTTCGCATGCCGCAATTAAATACGTATTTTAAAGATATGCAAAAAAGGTATTAAAATTTTTTTGCAGAAATTATATATTTATTGAAACATATAAATAAAAGTGCAAAATATGTGTATGGAATTAAAAAATTAAGAATTAAACATTTATTTTATTTCTCTTGATAGTTCTTTAAAATTTGGTGAATAATTGATGACAGCACTTCTCAGTAATTCTTTGAGATGCTGGATAGTTAGTAGTGATAGGTGTTTGGATTTCACGAATTTTAAAATGGATTAAAATTATTCACATAGATACGTTATTCCGAATATTGAACTAATTTGAAAAGCAGTATTTTTAATTCAAGATCCTATAATTCTGGTACAAATTTCCAAAATCAGCAATCGGCATCGACCGATATTTTGATTGAGGAGCTTGATCTTCTTGCATCTCTATTAAAATTCTCCAAATGCTTTTTGGGTCATAATTACACTACTGGCCATTAAAATTTCTACACCAAGAAAGAATGCAAATAACAGAACGATACTTATTGGACACATACATTATAGTGGAAAGAACAAGTGATTAAATTTACAGGAAATTAGGATGTATAGATCTTGAGAAATCAGTATCCAGAGCAGCCACCTCTGGCTGCAATAATAGCATTTATCCGCCTAGGCATGGAGTCAAACAGAGCTTGTATGGCATGTACAAGGATCTCAGTCCATGCAGCTTCAACACTATGCCACAGTTCATCGACAGTAGTGGATGGTGAGTGATGGCGTGCCAATCGCTCGGCAACCATTGACCACACGTTCTCAATTGGTAACAGATCAGGAGAACGCGCTGGCCAGGGTAACAGTCGAACCTGTTCTGTATCAAGGAAGTTCAGAACAGTACAGGCAACATGCAGTCGTGCATTATCCCGTTGAAACAAAGCATAAGGGAGGCCTCGAAGATAGGGCAGAGCCACGGGTCTTAACACATCGGAAATGTAACGGTTGCTGTTCAAAGTGCCGGTAATGTGAACAAGAGGTGATCGAGACGTGTATCCAATGGCACCCCATACCATCACTCAGCAGATGGGCCAGTATGGCGATGTCCAATGCAAGCTGGCAATGCGCGTTCTCCACGATGCCTCCATACACGGATGCGGCCATCATGGTCCTGTATACAGAACCGAGATTCATCTGTAAAGATGACGTGATGACATTCCCGCGTCCAGGTTCGTCGCTGATCACACCATTGAAGGCGCTCCTGTCTGTGACGCAGCGTCAATGGTGCCGAAGCCATGGTCGCCGTGCAGACAATCCATGCTGCTGCAAACGCTGTCGAACTGTTCGAGTAGAAACGTGTTGCCTTGCAAATGACTCCATTTCTCGACTCAGGGTTCATGACATGGCTGTAAGATCCCTTGTGACCATGCGGTTACTCTGCTGTTAGCGATGAGGGGTCGCTGAGATCCTGTATGACGTTCCGTATGATTGTCCTGAACCCATCAATTCCATATTCTGCTAACAGTCATGGGGTCTCAACCGACGCGAGCAGCAATGTTACGGTACGATAAACCGCAATCCCGGTAGGCTATAATCCTTCCTCGATCAAAGTCAGACACGTGCTGATAGGCATTCCTTCTTCTTACACGAGGCATTACAACAACTTTCTTTGCCGAAAACAACGTTGAAACGGAAATTGAGTATGAGAAAACTGCTGTCAAATCTCTGGTTTTATACACATTGTAGATGTCGCTACTGTCGCCTGCTTTGTATGATTGCGCTGAAAATCTAATCATTTTCATATCACAGCAAGTTCTACCTGTCATGCAAATTTCACGTGTGTGATGTCCCGCTTTCCTGGTGTAGCAATTTTAATGGCCAGTAGTGTATATTGGAAATGAAAAACTTACCTTGAATTACCTCGATGAGTTATATCATTCTTAACTTAGACGGCAATTAAATTTGTCACAACGTTGCACTTAGTCTTTCATATTTTTTGCCAGTAATTTAAAAGACATTTTGAATCACATACGATAATAACTTTTTGTAATATAATAGCAAAAAAGGAAAATTGAACTCGGGTTCAATTATTGAGAGCCACAAGTAATCATTCAAAGAGTCATGTGGGGCACGCGACCCGCAAGTGGGCCATCTCTGTTATAAATTATAAACATATTCTTCACATTGACTCAGAATAAAAATGTTATTCCAAGAGTTGTTTAGAAATCATATAAGTGTTTCAAAAAACACCCCAAACATTTTTTTTTTGCAATCATATCATTTAATTAAGTTTATGAAAGTTAAAAGTATGTGTATTTTAGCATTAAAAAAACAATAAATAAATGTTGGAAAATAAACCAACAAAATTCTAATGAAAGCAACTGCTTACGAAACGTAATTATATGCGTAACACGCAGCTGCAAAGAAAATCATTCAAAAGTTTCCTGCGTTGATTGTGCTGATTTCCAGCTAATTTGCAGATAATTTACAAAATTCATTTATCCATGATTCTTACATATCGCAATTTTACAAATAATTGGATGTTATATTTTGTATCTGATGATTTTTTATATAGTTTAAGTTTCTGTAGTAACATATTTAAACACATATATGAATTACTACAGATATAACATTAATGGGTTTTCAATTAAAATTGTGCTATTGTTTATTACGAAATGTTTTAATAAAAGTATTATAACTCTGATACTCTTAATATTGCTGCTCAAGTTTACCTTAAGAATATTTTCCTTCAAATATCTGTTTTGAATTTATTTATGAATAGTATTTAAGCATTTGATTTAATAGTAATTATGTTAATACTCATTACAAATTAGGGGATACAAAGCAGCTCGGTTTTGTGTAAAACTTAAATCGCAATGTACTGGTCTTCAAAGAGTTAACAACAACATTATTGTTGGAACAATGGATGATATGCTTAGCAGTTACAACAGCAAGGTAAAAAATTTGGGGTATAATATAGTATTACATCAGCATGTTCTTGAATGCTTTATTTTTAATTATTATTAAAGTATTATTTATTTGGTTATAAATTAGAAATTGCGTATTTGTTTAATTCATTAATTCTAAAGAACACTTATTAAAAAAAAAGTTGTGCTCATATGAACTAATAGAATCGAATGGAATTTATGTTTGTGTTACATCAATAGAATAAGTAATTAAAATTTTCTGATTAAAGGAATGATTTTTTGCTGAAAAATTATTAATGAAATTTTGATTTTAGAATCTTGTTGTACTTCTAATAAGAATGATGTGAGCAATAACGGTGACAATGTTTTTAAAGTTTTAGGATATTTTTAACATCAGATTATCTGAAAATGTAACATGTCTTTTTTGGTTTTCCAAATATCTCTTAAATGCTAACTAAATTTAATAAAGATATATGGGAACAATCCTGGGTATGCAATTATTTCAGTGAGTTCCATACATTCCTGCAACACTCTTGCTAAGTGAGCAATCTCTAATTTGAAAATTGCTTCTAAAAGTTGAGTCATAAGAATTAATACAATTGCCTTAAAAATATTTGGTCAAATTATTTAACTGTTAATTCACTGTAAATCAGTGCTATAAATCATCAATAATCAAAACAAATGGTACTCCAAACGAAAATTTGAAGTCCTAGAAATTAAAGAGATCACACTTTATGAAAAACTGGATCAAATTAAAAATCATTCAGTTTCCAAATCCATATAACAGATAAGAAAACAATCAATATAATAGAAAATTAAACAATCAGTATAATAGAAAAGGGAATAATCAGTTCAATAGATAGATATGGGAGTGATACAAAATTGTCAAATTGAAATGAATGCTTTTGGTATGTACTGCGACATTCATATTTGTATTTGAAGATTTTGTAATCGTTTTTTTTCCAACAAAGTTCCCAGATTAAATTTTGTTTGAATGCAGGACATTTTGGTGTAGAAGATTCTAGATTCCATCCCAGTTACAACTGAAAAACAGAAAATAGATTTTGCATTTCGTTTTTCTGCTGATCATCTGTCAGGATGGACGCTTTCCTGTTTCGTTACCTTGAGACATAAAAATGTCACTCATTATCTGTGAAAAGTCTGCCTGGAAAACAATAACATGCAGTGGATATTAAAAAGTCTTACAGCAGAGAGAGTTCGGTCTAAGTTGTCCACTATGCGGTGACAAGGCATTTAAAATTTTCACCGTGACCTGGTAGTAGAATACTTCCCATTGGAGTAAAAAATATTGAACAATAGGAAATCGATGTTGGGTTTTTACTTCTTGTATGCACAGTTGTGAGGGTTGGTGCTTGGAAGTTATCCGAATTTCTTCTTTTGCGACATATAATACTCCTACTATTTGTGAAAATTTACGGACATGTGTGTGCTTAAATATGTTAAAAAGCTAATCATTTGCATTTATCGCAGAATTTTTTACCTGTCCCAAACACTTGAAATTTCACTTGTGTAGCATGTCGTCATCTGATTGCAGCAATCTTAATAATCATCAATGTATGGTGTATTTGCTTTATCCAAATATATAAAATGGATTAACCATGATAGATAGAAAATATTAGAAAAATAGCCCGTAAACAATAATGTCAAGTACACTGCTGGACAATTGGTTAGGACGGATCACAAATTGCAATGTAGCGTAACATTAAGCGAGACATGAGGCCTAGTAGAATAAAATGTAGTTGCCATACTGTTCAGACATTAGAATAAAGAATATATATTGTTCTGGAAAGTACAAAACATGTGAAACATCTGAAAGAAAAAAGTATTCATTTGATGCTGCATACGGAAAAATGGAACAAAGCATCTAAAAGTCAGCAGGCACCTTGAAGAAAGGTATCAATAGTGATACGCCCACCGTGGAGTGTGATGCAACATTCCACACGTCGTATCACACTTTGCACAACATTATCCAGCAGCTGTTGAGGCAATTTATCTCATTCCTCTGGGAGGGCACGGATGAGGGTGTTCTTGTTTGTCGGAAGATAGTTTCGATCAGCAACTTGCCTCCCCAAAGCATCGCACGCATTTTCATTGGGGTTTAGATCTGGAGAACGTGATGAGCATACGAGGCGTTGAATACCCTCGCTGTCTAGACAATCCTGAACAGCTGTTCGATGACATGTTGCGTTGTCGTCCATAAAAACAAATTTATTACCGACAGCACCACGGAAAAGACGAACAGGAGGAAGTAGAACTTCATTAATGTATCGTTGGCCCGTCATAGTCCCATTCGCAACCAGATGTAGGGGCGTGCGGCCATTGATCATGATGCCAGCTCACACCATGACACTGCATGTCGGATATCGGTCTCTTTCCTGGATATTTTCTGTACGATAAGCAGTACCACTCTCGCGCCAGATCAGTTGGCGTCTACAATCCGATGACAGACTGAACCTACTCTCATCTGAGAATAGTACGCATGCCCAGTTCTGTTCAGTCCAATTGCGATGCTCACGACACCATTGCAAACGGGCACTACGGTGCTGTCTCGTCAATGGGACACACACAGCAGGTCTGCGGGCGTATAGTCCTCCTCCCTTCAAACGTCTGGCAACAGTTTTTCGGGAGATCTGCTTTCCTAAGGCACCAAGAAACTGATTTGCCACCTGCTGAGCTGTGGTATGCCTGTTCCTTTTTGCCAATAGGACGATATATCTGTCTTCTGCAGGCATCGTACTACTAACACGACCTCTCCCGTGCCGCCTACTAAACTTTCCAGTAGTTTTAAATGACTTCCACAGCCGTGAAACAACGCTGTGAGCGATGTCGAACTCCCTAGCAACATCTGTTATTTTTCGCCCTTCTTCGATCTTTCCAATAATTCGGCCACGTATAAAATCATCTAAGTGATGTCGGAAAGACATGCCAGTTCCAGTTCGTCTATTAAATCATTCCTGTAAAACTTTGACTTGAAACAACTGCTGTCCACACGCGACAAAACCTTTAAGGCTCATATGAATGCTATCACGTGATGAACAGATGTGGAAAAAATTTGTATACGCATAATTCTTCTTACTATATCCCGCACTTATTCTAATTTTCCACATTTTGCTTCCTTTCATTTTGTGGTTGCTATGGATGATAGTGTTATCCGTCCTTAGCAATTGTCCAGCAGTGTATATATATTTCCACTGTGAATTTCAAGTCTCAATTTTTATAAGTTTTTTTATGGGTTACAGTTTTTTTAAATTATTTTCATTTATTTAAATTTGCTGAAATGAACATGATTTGAATAAATCTTAATTTGAATGTGATTGAGAATGGTAATAAATAATGTATTATTTAAAGTAGCTTTGCATTTAAATATGATATATAAGTGCATTCCTTGCATCACATTTATTATATGCATGTAAAAATTTTAAAGCAAACTTGATATTTAACTTGAATTTAATAAGAAAATAATTATTCATTGCATCAAAAGTCTGTTTTTAGTCATAGTTACATTACCATAAATAAAATTATAAACTACTATAAAAATTAAATTACTGTAATTTATTTAATACATATTTAAAAATTGCGATCTTATTTCATTGAAATTAGTTTATTCAAATCAAATCTTTATTGTTAATACCTACATGCATTATTTTCTTAAAATTAGATCTTTTAATAATATTTTAATTGTAATAGGGAAAATGTTTATGGAGTGTAAAACTTCCAAGTAGTATTGTCACCCTTGAAGCTTTAGATATTATGCAGATAGGTTTACGTTTAGTGGCTGTAGCTCTTGGAAATGGAACTATACATTTTTATCAGGACAAATTTTTAGTTGATGTTTTAGTAGCAGAAGATGTTGTGTCTGCATTCAGATTTGGAAGATTTGGACGGGAGGATAATTCTCTTATTATGTGTATGAGAGGCAAGTACTATTTCTGTATAACTTTTCTTAAGATCAGTTTTTCCAGCTAATAATTAATATCATTCCAGCACAGATGCCGTATAATTCTTTTGGTGATGAAGAAATGTTGCCAAGGTGATGTATTATGACGTGCGTGATGACATAAATACTAGGTTTACCAAAATAGAATTTTCTGCATAATTCTTATAGATCTTTATATCTATGACGTTATAAAAACCAAGTTGCCAGATATATAAAAAAATCCACCAAAAAAGCATCAAACTCAGAATTTGGCATCCTGGATTATACAGCATCTGTGCCGTTATTCCTGTATCTAAATTATTTATGTAACGTTTACTTATAAAGTTGGTATAAATAAATTTTATTTCACCAATTATACATAAATTTCAAAAAATTTTTCGTTTATATGAGAGATAACGGAAATCATTTTATGTATTGATTCTAAATATCACAAAAAATTGATGTTTAACTACTGCCTAGAAATTAGTTGATTAAATGAAACTGAGAGTATTTTCCCACACTTTATCTTATATCCAGATATTTGCTTGTTCCTGCATATTCCTCACGTTTAGAAAAAATCACATTTGCAATTAAAAAAAATTGAATTAGAACTGTTTTTATTTGACTTGAAATCTGCCCTAGAAACTTTTAATTGAATAATGAAAATGATTCTTATCAAAGAAGATTAGTTTTAAAGTAATTTTTATTGATGATATCGTAGCATTTTTGCATTTGTTGGGAAAAGAACACAAAATTACCTTAGCATTTAAGATAAAATTAACTTTTTATGTGTGTGTGTGATATGAGATTAAGCTAATAAGATTACTATAGATAATATTAATATCAAAACAATCAAAAGTGGAATCTTTTTCAGCATGAAAGAGCTTTATAGGTTTTTTACTATCAGATATATGTAAAAAATCTGAATAAAATAAAAGAGCATATTAAAAAAAAATTGGCCCCATTATTTTTTTTGCTTCAAAAAACTGGATGTTAAATTATTTACAACCTGCAGCGGTGGGCAACACTTCGTATTCAAATGCATCAAAAATGAAAGCATTTAAAAAGCATCTTATAAACATGTTTCATAAATGGAGCATTTGTCCTTCTATAGATGAAATTAAAAATTTGACCGAACTGTATATTAAAAACAATCATTAATAAAGACAAACTTTAAACTTTATTTGGAATTTAAGTTTGAATGCAATATTTTGGTTGTATTTGAATCGCAATAAATCAATAAATTAATTGAAAATTATTTCTTATTCTCTTGTTCTTATAAAATAATATAGTAATATTTATATTTAATAAGAGTCATTTATATTCTAAGTATCTTATGAGTGTTATTCATGAAATGACACAATAACTCTCTAAAGATTTATATTATAAAATAGACAATAATTAATATTTTACTTTTTAATATATCTGGAAGAAAATTGAAAATAAATTAGCTAAAGGTTTTGCATACATAATAAATTTGCTAAAGGTTTTGCATATAAAGGGTTTTGCATAAATATTTTAAAAAATTATTTAAAGTTAACATTTTTTGTGACTATAACATAAAATTAGTATAAAACAAAGAATGATTAAGTTTGAATATTTTCTCGTCTGAAATGCACTTTAATAATTAGTTACAAAAAATAAGACTTCTATTTTTTGATGTTGGGTTGGCATATTTTTAATAATTTTAGATTTTTACTTTTATTGCATCTTAAAGATAACTATGTCAAAAAAATTTAGAAATTTTTACCTTTTTAAAGTTTTTATACAAAAGTACATATTCTAATATCTTATGCAGATTTCAAATTTCTGCAAGTCCAACAAAAATATCTTATTTTATATTATCATTGATATTATATATTGCAAACGAATTAAATCTAAATTTTAGTTTTAAAATATAATACAAAAAAAAAAGGAAAAAGAAGAAAGAAAACTAAAAATTTTAGTGGTGCAAAAATATTCACACTTTGAACTTGAGCTTTTCATTTACGATTAGTTACTAATAAAGTTCAAAGTTAAAAAAATTTTTTTTGTTAAACGATTGCATGTAGAAACAAACTTTACAAAAAATGCATTAAAAAAGATGTAAGTAACTTTCAAATATGTTTCATTTGGTTTCTGCTATTAAAACTTTTATAATGAAACGTAGAAAGATATATATATAATATATATTTTTCACTAATTGTATGTTAGTCATAATTTTTTGATTACTATTTCATGATTAAAAGAATAAAATATTCATTTTATTCTTTTATTCATGAAATAGTCATGAAGTTTTTTCAATAATGAAATAAATTACTCTTAAGTAGCGAACTCAAAGTTTCATATAATTTAATAGACTTATATATAGAAAAATAATATTTTTGAAAAACTATTTTTTTTAATAATCTTATTATTCGAATCATATTAATATATGAAAAAAACTTTTACTATTAACAACTATACTGTCATAATTTATATTAATAGTTACAGATTCAGAAGAGTCTAAAAGTTTTTTTTTTCCAAATCTGTATTTTTGTATACATTTCATTTCAAATGCTAGTGATTGATTTAATCAAAAAATTTTAAAAATCATAGAAATTATTTCCCAAGATTTTAGCATTGAAGAATTTTTTGATCGTTGAAGATTTTTTTATTAATGTAAATACTAGCTTATACAATAACAAAAATAAATTATAGGTGCCATACCAAAAAACTTAAATAAAACAAGTATAAAAAAACAATACAAAAGACATAGAAGAAAAACAAGGAATGTTAACAAAAATGAATATCAAATAATTTACAATGCCTAATAAATATTTTTTTGTGTTCAAAAATATAAAATTATTTTTTTCTAAATTTTAATTGTTTTTATTATTCATTAATGTTTTACAGTTTAAAATTTATGCACTTAAATTAACTCCTGGAAAAAGTTTTCATTTATTTATAAATGCATATTTTTTATTGTACTGTACCTATCTTTTTTTAATTTTTAGGGGGTGGCTTATCTATAAAAATATTAAAACGGACCGCAAAATTTGAAAATCAAGATTATTCAACAAGTGCTTTAGATTTACAAAACACCAAATTAAACTTACCTAAAAAAACGAAGTTATTTGTTGATCAAACCATGAGAGAAAGAGAACATTCTATTAGTAAGTAAATATCAAATATAATATTTATAAATTATCTGTAAGTTAAATATTTATATCGAAAATGTTTATTTCTTTTTTCTAGTAATGCACCGGGCCTTTCAACACGATCTCTACCGACTCCGCCTCACTACTGCTCGTTCTTATGTCAATGCTCTCACATCTAGTCAAAATCCTGTGTCATATGGAGCAATTGATCCACTGAAGCTCTCAGCACAAGTATAAAACCATTAAAATTTCTGTTTCTATGTTCGTAAAATGTTTACATACTTCAATAAAATATTTATAAAGAAGCTATTTAAAAAGTTAAAATCTTAAAACTATTTTGTTTTGATTTACAAAATTTGGGAAGCATTGAATAAAATTAAATATGTATAAAACCAAAGTAGTATTATAATATTCAAAACTAATTGCTTCTGCTGATGTTATCAATATTTTGATAAACAGATTGGATAGCTAATAAAACAGATTGTATTGTAAAAAGAATTATAAACAATGAACTGTCTCATTTTGAAAAATTCAATACATAGAATTTTTCAAAATGAGACATAATTCAATATTTGAAACTCAATGTGTGGTACCTTTGTTAACTTTGAAATATTTTTTTTACTTGGAAATTCACATAGTAAAAAATTTTAAAATTTAGAATTTTATGTAATATCTATTTAAAATTTATAATTTTTTGCATATAAATATAATCAGGGAGTATAGTAAAAAATAACTAGATTGTATATCTGTCAAGATTGTTTATTTAAAAGATTTAACATTTTTCATTTAGGTTCAAGGTTTGGGCCCTAAATTTATATTGCATTTAGAGCTGCAAAATACCTCCCGAAATAAGCCATCCATAAATTTGTTTTTAACTTTTCATTGTGATGCTCGAATATACAAAATTCAGAAGACTTATATACCAGTAAGTAAGGCATTTTTTAAAAACATTTAAAATTTTTGCTTTTAATGTTTTAAAACGTGATATGTTTTAATATGATAACACAGTGAATAATTTTTTTAATATCAATTAAAATCATATTAGTTGATATTAAATGTATTCATGCCAATAAAAAATGATATATTTATTTTAATTAAATACTGATAAAAGTATTTATCAGGACTTGATTAGAATGAAAAAAAAATTATGACTATAGAACTTTATAAATTTTTTATTTAACTATGAAAATTCTGTTGTTTTTAGCAGCTGATTTTAAACTATGCAATAGTCATAAAAATTTTTATACATGGTCAAATTAAAATTTTTATATATCTCCAGAACTGTTTATTGAAAAATTTTCGTGGTATTTTATCTGCAGATATCATTCTTGGCTCCTGGACTCCCATACACATTTATGACACCTGTTGAATGTGTGAGTGAAATGAATATATCTGACATAATAAAAGTAAGAATTTTTCTTAGAATTCCACATTTTTATTACAATATTAGAATATCTTATTTAATCTGTAACAAATATTATCCATGAGAAATTTTCCATATGGAGTCATCAATATATTGGAACTAATTATTATTATATTAGTCTTGCACATTGTTTGTTATTAATTCTAGCTATATTAATATATGTATCCATTGTTTAAGAAGTGTGGGAAATTCAAGAAATAAATCCTTTAGAAATTAAACTTGACACTTTCATTTTTTAAAAAAAATGTAAGGATTTTTTAAATGATCATAATTATAATGGAAAATTTTCAAAAAATGTGTGAATTATATTTAACAAAAAATGTGTAATATTATGTTTAAACTAATTTCGATTTGTAAAGAATATTCTATTAATTTTCCAAAACAAGTTACTGTCAATATTCACATATTTTTGAGCCACATAATAATGTAGCCTAATTATAACTTAATCAAAAATCTTAAAAATGTTAGGGTATACTATGGGGATATTTTCATAATTTGAAGATCATATTTATATATATTTCCTCCATTTTATATACATTGTCCAAATAAAAGCGGCAGAGGGAAGTATCATTTGCCATGGGAAGTGAATGGGAGGGTGACCACATTTACCCTCACTGGGTTGCTGAAGCTCTATGGGTTGGAGACATGTCCACATTAATCTGTGATGTTCCAAGTCCTTCCCTGGTGTGGATGTGAAGAGGAGACGGCCAGCTCAGATGTGACCTTGTCACCTGACCGTGGTTCAAAATTATGAGGAAGAGGATGATGGTCTAGTATTCTAAACCTGTCAACCTAAAGGTACAGGCCAGAGATTGCCAGCACCACTATGTATGTCTGTGAATGTATATTATCAAAAAACTATTATTATTAACATCCTGTATTTGTATCATCGACAATTTGTTTAATCATAACAGCTTTTGAATGAATAAAAATATTTTTAGGTTGAATAATACTAAAGATGTTTTGGTGCCATTTAATAGATGACCTAATAAATCAAGAACGTTGAATATCGTTTTTAATGTTGGTAGTCAGTTTTTTCAGTTTGCAAGACCAAAGTAAACAGTTCCATCTGGATTGTATGAAAAACAATACAATTTATATGCATATTAAAATTTTTGCAGCTTGGTGTGGAACTTTGAGATCTGCTTGTTCCTCAGATGCATATTAAGAAGTGACAAAAGTCATCAGTAGACATTAATTGAAACATAAAGATACCTTCTCAGATGCAATATGGTATAAATATATAAGTGTTTTATATAAACTTAGTGATTTTCCATAAGATGTTCTTGTAACAAAAAATAAATATAATTACCAATATTTTCCATTTAAGTAAGAAAAACTTACAAAATTAAATTGATATTCAAAAGAACTTTAATACATTAAAATTTTGTTAAAAATGTTGGTAGGATTTAAAGTAAATAATTCCGTCGATAACAAACAATAACAATATTTATTTAAGCACGATAGCTTGAATAAGAACGCGGACTATACCGCTACAAAATACAATCCTTTTTCCTTTCCTTCTGAATCAGAGAGAAACAAGAGCATAGGAGGTTGCCATAATTGGCGCACTTTATCGCCCTTTGAACAAATTTTCAAGGCGGCAACATCCCGGCCCCCGTGGAATGGTTAACATTCAACAACAATCAAATAATAGCAAAAATATGATTTACACAATTTTAAAGTAATATTCTAACACAATAATAAACATTACATTCAGGATTTAGGTTCAGCAATTAATATTCATAATTAACACACACAGGTTCAAGTACTAAATGGTAAGAACAATTATATTAATGCAATTAAACAATACAGAAAATAATAATGATAAATAATATTCAGAGACTACAATGTTATGACAGTACAATAATTCTAATCAGTATTTACAGGAAGTATGCACAATTTTGTAATGGGTCTTTTTAAGATCCCATGAGCAGTACGAACTTTGACCACTCTGACACAATTGTCAGGGCCATGATAAACTTCTAGTATTCTCCCAAGAAGCCACTTGCATTTGGGTAGATTAGGCTCCTTTACTACTACTAACATACCTGGGCTGACATTCATTTTTAAAAATTTCCATTTATTGCGATTTTGAAAATGACTCAGATATTCCAAGCTCCATCGCTTCCAAATAATCTGAGTCAGTTTTTCAACTTGTTTCCACCTTGATAAACGATTGATGGGAACATCTACGATATTTGGTTCAAAAATTGTAGTTATAGGTCGCCCAATTAAGAAATGACCTGGCGTTAAGGCCTCTAGGTCATTGATATCTGATGACATCGGAGTCAAGGGTCTTGAATTTAGGATTCCCTCGATTTCCGTAACTATGGTAAGAAACTCTTCATAACTGAAATTAGCATTTCTTGCACCCCTAAATAAATGGTACTTAAAGGACTTAACTCCCGCTTCCCAGAGTCCTCCAAAATTAGGAGCTCCAGGCGGAATAAAGGACCAATTAATTTGTTCAGAGGTTAGGAACTTACCTAGCACTTCATCCGGATAATTTACTAATCCATGTAATTGTTTAAGTTCTGACTGGGCACCCACAAAATTTTTTCCATTGTCGGAGAACAGGGTCCTACATTTGCCACGTCGGGCAAAGAATCTTTTCAAAGCTGCAATAAATGCCTGCGATGTTAAGTCACAAACTATCTCAATATGAATAGCCTTAGTGGCCATGCAGACAAAAATAGCAACATAAATCTTATGAAGTGTACCCTTTCTTTGATTTCTATACCTAATAAGGAATGGTCCTGCAAAATCTACACCAGTATTTGTAAATGGAGGATTTACCGTAACTCTCTCCTGCGGAGGATTTCCCATTAATTGCTCTACTACCATAGGCTTGTTTTTTATACATACTACGCAATTATGTACAATTTTCCTTGCCAGGTTTCTGCCATTTATAGGCCAAAATTTTTGTCTTGTGTAATACAAGAGTGTTTGTGGTCCAATATGAAAATATTTTTTGTGCAAATGTTCCATAATTAAATAAGTTAGCTTACTTTTTGCAGGAAGAATAATTTGGTGTTTTTTCTGGTAACCTATATCGGAATTTTGAAGACGTCCTCCAACCCTGATGACACCGTTTGTATCACAGAAAGGATTTAAGGAATTTAAAGAACTTTTACCTGGAAGGGGTTTACTTCCCTTTAAAGCCTTATACTCCTCTCTGAATTCTTCTAATTGAACCATGGAAATTAATTTTATTTCTGCGAAATGATATTCTCCACTGGAGATCTGCCCATAACGCTTGTCCTCCCTTGTTCTAATATTATGAAGAAATCTGAAACAGAAACTTAAAATTCTAATTAGTTTAACATAGTTATTGGTAATCTTAAGAATATGACCTAAAGCTGAATTTTCTATTGTAGTAGTTAAATTAATGTTCTCGGGTTGTTGTTTCAGTTCCTTCGAGTACTCATTATTGTCCACAACAGATTCTGGAATGCTAGTCTCTTGTAATTGAGTGGCCTCCTTAAGAAATGCTGGTCCAGTCCACCACAGGTCCTTACTTATGATGTCATCTGGAGCTAGACCTCTGGATATCAGATCTGCTGGGTTCTCTCTTGAGGACACATGTCGCCACTGACAGTTCGCAGTGAGCTCTTGTATGGCTGCTACACGATTGCTGACAAATGTTTTCAGTTCGTGAGCCGATTTTTTGATCCAAGCCAAAACGATACTGGAGTCGGACCACAAAATTGTGGCACAGTCCTTGATGACTAAGGCTTTATTAACCTTCTGCATAAGTTCAGCCAGCAGCAATGCTGCACAAAGTTCCAATCTAGGAACAGTGATCTGTTTTGCCGGAGCAATTCTGGATTTACTGCACAGAAGGTGAACCGAAATAGTTCCATCTGATAACTTGCACTGCGCATAAACAACTGCACCATAAGCTGCTGTAGAAGCGTCTGCAAAACCGTGAATCGTAACATTTCCATCATTCCAAAAATGTCTTGGAATAACTAAGGTTTCTAGTTTTGGGAGAAGTGACACAAATTCTGTCCACCGTTCTAAAATAGCAACTGGAAGCGTAGCATCCCAATCTGCATTTAAGAGCCAGAGTTCCTTCATGAACAATTTTGCCTTTGTCACAACAGGACCAATAAGTCCTTGAGGATCGAATATCCTCGCAATGTCTGACAATACAGAGCGTTTAGTGTAAGTGTCTCTATGCTTAATTGTAACCTTGTATGAAAGGCAATCAAGTTGAGGTTTCCACAATACACCTAGAACTTTAACCGAATTAATTTTCTCAGAATCTTCGAAGGAATACTGTTCACTACTAGTAATACCTTCGAGAAGACTGTTATCGTTAGAATTCCATTTGTGAAGGGACATACCTGCCCGTGCAAGTAACTGGGCAAGCTGGAGTATTAATTGTCTTGTTGATTCCAAATCATGTGATCCCGTTAATACGTCATCTATATAAAAGTCATCCCGTCCAACTCTAGCAGCATCTGGAAACGAAGCTTCTTCATCATCGCATAACTGTTTAAGCACTCTCGTGGCAAGGTAGGGTGCGGAGGCAGTTCCATATGTCACAGTATTAAGCCTGAATGTTTTAACTGAAATGGCTGGACCTTCCTTCCAAAGAATCCTTTGTAAATCTCTTTGCGATGGATGGACTAAAATTTGTCTATACATTTTGCATATATCTGCCGAAAAAACAAACTTATGCTTCCTAAACCGAAGCATTATGGGAAAAAGATCTTGCTGCGGAATTCTACCTAACTTTTCCAGCTTAGTGAAAGATGTACTTGTAGATGTAGGAGCTGAGGCATTAAAAACTACCCTCAACTTCGTTGATTTGCTTTTAGGGCGCAAGATTCCATGATGAGGCATGTAATAAACAATGTTTGGGGTTCGATTCTCTGATACCTCCTCCATATGATTTAGATCCTTATATTCTCGCAAGAAGTCTTCATATAATGATTTCATTTGAGAATTGCGCTCTAACCTTTTGCATAAGGATTCTAATTGCTTAGATGCCAGTAATTTTGATTCTCCTAACACATGGTCAGTTTTAAGGGGGATTTTCACTATATATTGGCCATCAGGTGTTCTAGAATGCGTTTCTATGAAGTGTTCTTCACACTCCATTTCTTCTGGACTTAATATAGAAGTTGTACTTTGAATTGATTCAAGTTCAAAAAATTTGCTAAGAGTTTTATCTATGTTAATTGAATCTTGAATAAGTCCGCAATAATAATTACTGGTCGTATTAGAAATGGAATTTGATCCGCTTACAATAAACCCGAAAACACTATCTTGGAGAATTAGGCGAGAATCTTTAAGCCTTAATTTTTTAGTCTTTAATATATCAAAAAATAATTCTGCCCCAAGTAGACCATCGATTTTATTCGGTCTAAAAAATGTGGGATCCGCTAGTTTTATATTGTTAGGCAAATTTCTTAAATTAATATTCAACTGTCGTGTGGGGGTTATATTTGTGATTTTTGGAACAATTATAAATTCCGAAACTTTAATAAAATCCTTAGAGGTATTCGAAATTTCCATTATTACTTTTGATTTTACATTTATTAGGGAGCCACTTAATCCTCTAATTGGCATATTTATTTTGCTCTCCTTTACCCGCAACAAATCTGCAGCCTCACGACTTATGGCATTTACCATAAAGCCACTATCAAGCAAAAAACGCAACACATGTGACCTCCCAAAAACATCCCGCACTAAAACGTGAGCAGTAGCCAACACCACAGTTTGAGATTTATGTCCGTAAGTGGCGCTTGCACATGTATTTTCCGAAAGCTCTGAGGAGGGAGAGTTGACCTCAAGGTCAACTCCTTGCTCTTGAGTGTTGTTGGGTGGTTGCTCGAAACCTTGGTTTTTATTTTTTATTTCCGATTTCGAAAAGTCATGCAAAAGGGATCCATGAGAAATTGACTGGCAGAATTTACACTTATACTTAGAATCACAAGAATTTAAATTATGTTTCGAACTATAGCATCTTAAACACAACTTGAATTTCTTAACTAAGAAAAATCTTTGTTTCACACTAGCCTTTAAAAATTCTGGGCATGTGAAAATCGGGTGATATTGTGGTGAGTTACAAATTAAACACTAAAATTTGTTTACATTAGAGTCAACGAAAAAACTTTTCATTTTATTGCCCACTTTCGGTTTTAACTGAGATGCGTGAACGTTTTCTAGGTACTGACCTCTTCCTTTTAAAAACTCAATAAATTCATCCCACTTGGGTAATTCGGATGTTTTAAGCGACATTTCGTAGAGCTTTCTTGATACTTTATCTACCTTTTGTAAAACAACATTAATCAAAATATTAGCACTTAAATCATCTAATCCCAAATTTAAAGATTTAAGAGCTCTAACGTGTTTGATTACTTTGTCTAGTAAGCATCTTAAATCCATACCTGATTCATAGTTAATTTTTTCTAAATTTATTAATCCCGAAATATTTGAATTAACGATAAGCCTTTTATTATCGTAGCGCTCTTGTAACGCCTGAAAAAGCGAAGAAAAACTATCTTCTGTAGTTTGAATTTGTCGAGCATTTCCAGTTAAGGACGATTGCAAGTAAAATAATTTGTGAGCTTCATCTAAATGCTCATTAGAAGAAATCAATGTTTCAAATTGTGTTTTAAAATTATTCCAGTCCTCATAATGTCCCGAAAATTTTGGAAGAGGAATGTCTGGTAATTTTACTTTTATATTACTACAGTTCTTTTCATTAGCAAATGAATCAGCATGCAATATTTCACTTTTAAAGGAGGATTTTAATTTTAACAAGCTTACCTCCAATTCTTCGATTTCTTCATCCATTTGATCAAAGATTTGTTCATTCTCCTCTACATCTTTTTCGTCTAGTATAGCATGGTACTGTAAACGCAATTCAAGTAATTCAGTTTTTGCTTCTTGAACGTTTCTAATTTTTACATCAAAGGTGACTGCATCATCATTCTTTGCTTTATCACTTTTAACATAAGCTTCTAATCTTCCAATTTTTGCCTTTAAAGTGCCTCGTCGGCGATTCAAGACCTTATAGTCCGACATGATGCGAAACGAAAGTAATACCTTTTAAAGATACTCAACAATATGAGTTTCAAATTTTTTATGTATCCAAAGGACGCTAATTCACCTACCGGTCGACTGACCAAAATGGTAGGATTTAAAGTAAATAATTCCGTCGATAACAAACAATAACAATATTTATTCAAGCACGATAGCTTGAATAAGAACGCGGACTATACCGCTAAAACATACAATCCTTTTTCCTTTCCTTCTGAATCAGAGAGAAACAAGAGCATAGGAGGTTGCCATAATTGGCGCACTTTATCGCCCTTTGAACAAATTTTCAAGGCGGCAACAA